>BRYB01000783.1:3153-13531 GCA_030267505.1 Tetraparma gracilis | reverse complement strand
CCTCCGCCCCCCTTCCTCCTCCTCCTCCTCCTCCTCCTCCTCCTCCTCCTCCCCCTCCTATCTGTAAACTCACCCGTCTGGTCCCCCCCTCAGAACCCGGTCGTCCTGGAGTTCTGCGACAACGAGAAGCTGTTCGAGAAGTTCAAGGAGTGCGCGAAGCTGCTGGACCAGGTCCAGAAGGGCCTCAGCGACTACCTCGAGACGAAGCGTTCCGTGTTCACGCGCTTCTACTTCCTCTCGAACGACGAGCTGCTGTCCATCCTGTCCGAGTCGAAGGACATCTCCCGCGTGCAGCCGCACCTGAAGAAGTGCTTCGAGGGCATCAACGAGGTCAAGCTGGACGAGGACAACATCATCACGGAAATGGTTTCCCCCGAGGGCGAGTCCGTGCCCTTCTCCACCGTGATCGACCCCAACGGCCAGTCCGTCGAGCACTGGCTCGTGGAGGTCGAGCAGCAGGTGCGTACCCTGACAGCTCGCCTACCAAAAAAGCTTGACCAATACTAACCCCACCGCTCGTGACAGATGCGCATCTCGATCCACGACGTGATGAGGGACGCCATCATTGACTACACCGTGACTCCCCGTACGGAGTGGATGCAGACGTGGGGCTCCATGTTTGTGCTCAACGGCTCCCAGAAGCACTGGACTTCCGAGATGGAGGCGTTCTTCGAGAAGGACGGCGCCGAGGGCCCCGCGAACTACCTCGAGCAGATCAAGGCGCAGCTCGCCGACATGGTGATCCTCGTGCGCGGGGAGCTCGCCAAGGCCGCGCGTAACATCGTGGGTTCCCTCACGGTCATCGACGTGCACGCCCGCGACGTCATGATCAAGATGGCGAACGCCAAGGTGGCCGTGAAGACGGACTTCATCTGGTCGTCCCAGCTCCGCTACTACTGGGAGGAGGACGACTTGTGGGCCGAGATGGTGTCCGCCCGCCGCCCGTACGGCTACGAGTACCTCGGAAACACCTTCCGCCTGGTCATCACTCCCCTCACGGACAAGTGCTACCTCACCCTCATGGGTGCCCTGTCCATGATCCTCGGCGGCGCGCCCGCCGGCCCCGCCGGCACCGGCAAGACCGAGACCACCAAGGATCTCGGCAAGGCGCTGGCCATGCAGTGCGTGGTGTTCAACTGCTCTGACGGCCTCGACTTCATCGCGATGGGCAAGTTCTTCAAGGGCCTCGCGTCCTGCGGCGCCTGGGCTTGCTTCGACGAGTTCAACCGCATCAACATCGAGGTGCTGTCCGTGATCGGCCAGCAGGTCGCGTCGATCCAGCAGGCGCTCATGCGCCACGACAAGGAGATCTTCTTCGAGGGCTCCCAGCTCAACCTCAACCCCGGCTTCGGCGTCTTCATCACCATGAACCCCGGCTACGCTGGCCGCTCGGCTCTCCCCGACTCCCTCTCCGCCCTCTTCCGCCCCGTGGCCATGATGGTCCCCGACTACGCCCTCATCGGCGAGATCATGTTCTTCGCGTTCGGATTCGAGACTGCTAAGGAGTGCGGCGCCAAGATGGTCACGACCTTCAAGCTCTCCTCCGAGCAGCTCTCGTCCCAGCCCCACTACGACTACGGCATGCGCGCCGTGAAGACGACCATCATGTGAGTTCGTCCCTTCCCCCCCTATCCCCTTCCCTTCTCCCCTTCCCCCCCTAGCCCCTTCCCTTCTCCCCTTCCCTTCCCTTCCCTCCCCTCCCCTCCCCTCCCCTCCCCTCCCCTCCCCCTCCCTTCCCTGACTCTTTTATTCGCAGGGCCGCCGGTAACCTGAAGAGGGCCGAGCCGGAGGGCGACGAGATGGTTCTGCTGATGCGCGCCCTGCAGGACGTGAACATCCCCAAGTTCCTCGCGTTCGACCTGCCCCTGTTCGACGGCATCATCTCCGACCTGTTCCCCGGCAAGACGCGCCCCGCGCTTGACTACGGCGCGCTCTTTGCCGTCATGAAGAACGTGATCGCGAAGAAGGGCCTGCAGGCGCTCCCGTGGTTCGTCGGCAAGGTCGTCGAGCTGTACGAGATGATCGTGGTGCGCCACGGCCTCATGCTCGTCGGCCCGACCGGCGGCGGCAAGTCCTCGAACCGCTACGTGCTCCAGCAGACCCTCGGGCAGCTCAAGGAGTTCGGGATCGAGGGCTTCGCGTACGAGAAGGTGCTCATCTACCAGCTCAACCCCAAGTCCATCACGATGGGGCAGATGTACGGCGAGTTCGACGCCAACACGCACGAGTGGCAGGACGGCATCATGTCCACCATGTACCGCCTCGCTTCCTCCTCCCCCACTTCCGACCGCAAGTGGATGTACTTCGACGGTCCCGTGGACGCCATCTGGATCGAGAACATGAACACCGTGCTCGACGACAACAAGAAGCTGTGCCTGAACTCCGGAGAGATCATCAAGATGTCCGCGGAGATGACCATGATGTTCGAGGTCGAGGACCTCACCGTGGCGTCCCCCGCCACCGTGTCCCGCGTGGGCATCATCTACATGGAGCCCGCGTCCCTCGGCTGCGAGGTACTGCTCATGTCCTGGTTTGACGCCCTCCCCGAGTGCATCACCTCCAAGACGCGCACGCACCTGCGCTACCTCTTCGACACGTACATGGAGCCCGGCATGCAGTTCGTGAGGTCTTACTGCAAGGAGCTCTCCCCCACGTGCAACAACAACCTGGCCCAGTCTCTCATGCGCGTCCTCGACTGCTACATGCAGCCCTTCTACCCCAAGGAGGGCGTGGATGCGCCCACGGACTCTGCCCTGGCCACGTTCCACGACCAGATCGGCTACGTCTTCACCTTTGCGTTCGTGTGGTCCATCGGCTGCACGGTCGACGAGGATGGCCGCGCCCAGTTCGACGGCTTCCTGCGCTCCGAGATGGCCGCCAACGGCTCCACGTGCCTCTTCCCGAAGAGTGGCCTCGTGTACGACTACTCGTTCGACTTCGCGAGGGGCAAGTGGGGCGGCTGGATGGACACCGTGAAGAAGTACGAGGCCGATCCCAAGGTACGCCCGCCCGCCCCGCCCCAATCCAAGCCTTTATTCGGTTACACGCGCTAACTAACTCTCCTCGCTTCTCGCGCAGGCCTCCTTCGCCGAGATCACGGTTCCCACCAACGACTCCGTCCGCAACACGTACCTCATGGACCTGCTTCTCATGAACAAGAAGCACGTGCTCATGGTCGGAGAGACGGGCACGGGCAAGACGGTGAACATCAGCCAGTACCTGCTCGGCGGCTCCACCGTTGGCATGGACGAGCGCCCCATCGACCCGAACTGCATGCCGTTGCAGATCGCCTTCTCTGCGCAGACGTCTCAGAACATGACCCAGGACATGCTCGACGCCAAGATGGAGAAGCGCCGCAAGGGCATCTACGGCCCCGCTGCCGGCAAGCAGTACATCGTGTACGTGGACGACCTCAACATGCCGAAGCGCGAGGAGTACGGCGCGCAGCCCCCCATCGAGATCCTGCGTCAGTGGTTCGACCAGAGCGGCTGGTACGACCGCAAGGAGCTCACGTTCCGGACGCTCATCGACCTCACGCTCATCTGCTCGATGGGCCCGGCTGGAGGCGGAAAGCAGGTCATCACCCAGCGCTTCCTGCGCCACTTCAATGTGATCGGGTACACCGAGATGTCCAACTCGTCCAAGGCGCTCATCTTCGAGACCATCCTCGGCTCCTTCCTGTCTCGCTTCGAGGCCAAGGTGGACTACCTGTGCGGGCCCATCGTCGCCGGTACCATCCAGCTCTTCAACACCATCATTGCCGAGCTCCTCCCCACGCCCGCCAAGTCCCACTACACGTTCAACCTTCGCGACCTCGCCAAGGTGTTCCAGGGCACGCTCATGTGCGAGCCCAAGAGGGTCGCTGACCAGAACGACCTGGTCAGGGTGTGGGCGCACGAGTGCAAGCGCGTGTTCGCGGACCGCCTCACGAACCAGGTGGACCACCAGTGGTTCGAGAAGACCGTGAGGAACATCATGTCCACGAAGCTCGAGTGCGACTACGACGACGTCATGGGCGACGCCGAGCGTCTCATTTACGGGGACTACATGATCCCCGGGGCCGACCCCCGCATCTACGAGCAGGTCACGGACATGGACAAGCTCAAGACGACCATCGAGGAGTACCTGCAGGACTACAACGCCGAGTCGAAGCAGCCCATGCCCCTCGTCATGTTCATGGACGCCATCGAGCACGGTAAGTTCCCAAGGAAAACGCAGCTACAAGCCAAAACACAAGCTAACTCCTCGCTCGCAGTGTCCAAGATTGCGCGCGTTCTGCGCCAGCCCATGGGCAACGCCTTGCTGCTCGGCGTGGGCGGTAGCGGCAGCCAGTCCATGACGCGCCTCGCGACGTTCGTGTCTGGCTTCACGCTGTTCCAGGTCGAGATCGCCAAGGGTTACGGGCAGGCCGAGTGGAGGGAGGACGTCAAGAACTGCCTGCTCGCCGCTGGCTGCAAGAACAAGCCGACGACCTTCCTCTTCTCCGACACGCAGATTATCATGGAGAGCATGCTCGAGGACATCAACGGCATCCTCAACGCCGGCGACATCCCGAACCTGTACGCTGCTGAGGACCTGGACACGATCTCGGCCGCGTGCAGGGTCGAGTGCCAGAAGAAGAAGATCCCGCCCACGAAGCTCAACATCTTCAACCAGTACCTGATCAGGGTGAGGGCCAACATCCACGTCTGCCTCGCCATGTCTCCGCTCGGCGAGATCTTCAGGGACCGCCTGCGCATGTTCCCCTCCCTCGTGAACTGCTCCACGATCGACTGGTTCACCGAGTGGCCCGCGGAGGCCCTCCAGGGCGTCGGCATGACCGCCATCGTCGACTCCGGCATGAAGTTCGACAACAACGCCGGCATCGTCGAGATGTTCCGCTACATCCACCAGAGCGTGGAGAAGAAGAGCAAGGAGTTCCTCGAGATTCTCAGGAGGCACGCCTACGTGACGCCCACGAGTTACCTCGAGCTGCTTGGCTCCTTCAAGACCCTGTACGAGTTCAAGAAGGGCGAGATCGGCACCAAGGCCAACAGGTAAGCGAGCGAGCGAGCGAAGCGAGCTTACATAGAATGCTTTTCGGCTCGGAACTAACTCCTTGTTTGCTGCGCAGGCTGCAGATCGGTCTGGACAAGCTCAAGGAGACCAAGAGCCTCGTGGGAGGTATGAAGGAGGAGCTCGCCATCCTGCTGCCCCAGGTCGCCGAGACGACCAAGAACGTAAACGAGATGATGGTCCACATCCAGGCCGAGAAGGAGGAGGCCGCCAAGGTGAAGGCCAAGGTGGAGGTCGAGGAGAAGATCGCCAACGAGAAGGCCGCCGTCACGCAGGCCATCAAGGACGACGCGCAGAGGGACCTCGACGAGGCCCTCCCCGCCCTCGACGAGGCCGTGAAGTGCCTCGACGCGCTGAAGAAGGCGGACATCGACGAGATCAAGAACCTGAGGAACCCTCCCAACGGAGTGCGCCTCACGCTCGAGGTCACGTGCTTCTACTTCGAGGTGAAGCCGAACAAGATCAACGACCCGGACACCCCCGGCAAGAAGATCAACGACTACTTCTCCGCCGCCAAGGAGAAGCTGCTGTCGAACGCCGGTACGTTCATGGACATGCTCAAGAACTACGACAAGGACAACATCAAGGAGAGCGTGATCAAGCAGGTCGACCCCTTCATGCACGACGAGAACTTCACCCCCAAGGCCATCGAGAAAGCCTCCAAGGCGTGCACGGCCGTGTGCATGTGGGCGCGGGCGATGCACAAGTACCACAACGTGGCGATTAGCGTGGTGCCCAAGAAGGCCATGCTGGCGGAGGCTCAGGCCACATTGGATGTGGTGTTGGCGCAGCTGGCCGAGAAGCAGTCTAGTCTGGCCAAGATCATGGACAGGCTGGCCGAGCTCGACAAGAACTACACCGAGAGTGTGGCCAAGCTCGAAGCCCTGTCCAAGCAGAAGACCAAGTGCGAGACCCAGCTGAGCAACGCCGACAAGCTGATCGGAGGTTTGGGTGGCGAGGAGGTGCGTGCCCTCTCGAACGAATGAACTCTCCCACTATCAAATCAGTCTAACAATTCTCTCTCGCTCACAGATTCGCTGGACCGAGACGGTCAAGGTGCTCAACGTGGCGCTGAAGAACGTGGTGGGCGACATCCTCGTGTCCGCCGGGACCGTGTCCTACCTGGGCCCCTTCACCTCAGACTTCAGGGCCGACATCGTCTCGGGCTGGAGGGACAAGATGGCCGAGGACGGCGTCCCGCACACCAGGGGCTGCGACATCGTGAGCACGCTCGCGATCCCCGTCGAGCTGCGGTCGTGGCAGCTGGCCGGTCTCCCGACCGACGAGCTGAGCACGCAGAACGGCATCATCATGGACAAGAGCCGGAGGTGGCCGCTGTTCATCGACCCGCAGAGCCAGGCCAACAAGTACATCAAGAACCTGGGCAAGGACAAGGAGCTGTGCATGAACGGCATGGACGTCATCAAGCTGAGCGAGAAGAACTACCTGAGGGGGCTCATCAACGGCGTGAGGTTCGGCAAGTGGGTGCTCCTCGAGAACATCAAGGAGGAGCTCGACGCCTCCCTCGAGCCCATCCTGCTGCAGCAGACGTTCAAGCAGGGCGGCACGGAGATGATGAAGATCGGAGACGACACCATCCCGTACTCCGACATGTTCAAGTTCTTCATCACGACGAAGATGCCCAACCCTCACTACGCGCCCGAGGTGCAGGTCAAGGTCAGCTTGCTGAACTTCACCATCACGCCCGTGGGCCTCGAGGAGCAGCTGCTCGATGTGGTTGTGAAGGAGGAGATGCCGGAGCTCGCCGAGAAGCGCGTGGCCCTGATGATCGAGAACGCCGCCATGGACAAGCAGATGTACGACATCGAGACGCAGATCCTGCAGCTCCTCGAGAACTCCGAGGGCAACATCCTCGACGACACCGTGCTGATCGACACTTTGGCCGAGGCCAAGGTCACCAGTAACACCATCGCCCAGAAGATGGAGGAGGCCAAGATCGCCGAGAGCGAGATCACCGCCACGAGTGAGGAGTACAGGCCGGTGGCCTTCAGGTCCGCGCAGGTAAGGGGCGAGCGAAGCGAGCGCGAAATCGGGTGCGTTTCGCTAACTCTCCTACGTTTTTCTTTTCTTTCTCCAGCTTTACTTCTGCATCGCCGACTTCGGGACCATCGACGACATGTACCAGTACAGTCTCCAGTGGTACACGGCTTTCTTCGTGAGGTGCATTGGCAACACCCCGAGCGCCCCCGACACGCCCCAGCGGCTGGAGAACCTCAACGCGTTCTTCACCTACGCGCTGTACCAGAACATCTGCCGCTCCCTCTTCGAGGCGCACAAGATGCTGTTCTCGTTCCTGCTCACCATCAAGATCATGCAGGGGGACAACAGGGTCGACGGGCAGGAGTGGAAGTTCTTGATCTCGGGCATGGGCACTCCCGGAAAGGGCATCACTGAGGAGAACCCCGACCCGGACTGGATCGACGCCAACACGTGGACGGGCATCTGCACCCTGGCTACTCTCCCGTTCTTCTCCGGGCTGGAGAAGGACTTCGGGGAGGACCTGCAGAAGTGGAAGCGGGTGTTCGACTCCACCGAGCCGCAGAAGATGAAGTTCCCCGGCGCCAAGTACGCGCCAACTCCCAGTTCAACACCACACCGCGACACCGCTAACTCCTTCTTCTTACTCTTCCTTCGCGCGCAGGTACGAGGAGATGAACCCGCTGAGAAGGCTCTGCGTGTTGAGGTGCCTCAGGAGGGACAAGATCATGGCCGCAATGTCCGACTTCGTCGTGCACGAGATGGAGCAGAAGTTCGTGGAGCCGCCCGTGTTTGACCTGAAGGCGTGCTACGAGGACAGCGACAACATCACGCCGCTCATCTTCGTGCTGAGCACGGGCAGTGACCCGATGAAGGATCTGCTCACGCTCGCGGACGACATGGGCATGGGCGACAGGTTCAAGGCGATTGCCCTCGGGCAGGGCCAGGGAGAGCTCGCGACCAAGCTCATGGAGATGGCCCAGGCGAGCGGCGACTGGGTCTGCCTGCAGAACTGTCACCTGAGTATCTCGTGGATGCCGGAGCTCGAGAGGCTGTGCGAGGAGACGAGCAAGGACAAGACCGACGCGGGGTACCGGCTGTGGCTCACGAGCATGCCCAGCCCCGCGTTCCCCACGGCGGTGCTCCAGAACGGAGTCAAGATGACGAAGGAGCCGCCCAAGGGCTTGAGGGCGAACCTCAAGAGCAACTACGTCAAGTTCACCGACGCCGACATTTGCTGCACGGACAAGCCGGACGCCATGTCCAAGTTGCTGTTCGGACTGTGCTTCTTCCACGCCGTCGTGGTGGAGAGGAAGAAGTTCGGGGCTCTCGGGTGGAACATCCCGTACACGTACAACGAGACGGACCTGGACATCACCAAGGCGCAGCTGAAGACGTACGTCGGGGACTTCGAGGAGATCCCGTACCAGGTCATGTGCCAGCTCGCGAGTGTCGTGAACTACGGAGGCAGGATCACGGACGACAAGGACATGCGTACCGCCGACATCATCGTGGCGGACTTCATGACGCCGGAGATTCTGTCGAGCGACTACAAGTTCTCGGCGAGCGGCAAGTACTACTCGTTCGACGTGGACAAGGACAACGCTCTCGGGAGCTACATGGGCTACATCGACTCGCTGCCGCTGGAGGCCGAGCCGGAGATCTTCGGCATGCACAGCAACGCGAGCATCACGGTGGACATGAACGAGGCCGACTCGAACTTCGAGATCATCGTGAGCCTGCAGCCGAGGACGGGGACTGGCGGAGGGATGAGCAGGGAGGACGTCATCTTCAACATCGCCGACGAGATGCAGGCCAAGGTGAACCCGCCGTGGGACCTGGAGAAGATCGGCATGATGTACCCCGTGAGCTACTCCGAGTGCTTGAACACCACCCTCGTGCAGGAGGGGGAGAGGTACAACAGGCTCACGTCGGTGCTGAGGAGCTCCTTGCCGATGCTCAAGAAGGCCCTGAGGGGCTTGGTGGTTTTGAGTGCGGAGCTCGAGAGCATGGGCAGCAACTTGTTCAACCAGTTCGTGCCCGACAACTGGACCGCCAAGAGCTACATCAGTCTCAAGGGACTCGTACCGTGGTTCGATGATTACTTGATGAGGATCAAGATGATCGACGACTGGGTCGAGCACGGCGCGCCGCCCGTGTTCTGGATCTCCGGCTTCTTCTTCCCCCAGGGCTTCATGACGGCCGTGCTGCAGAACGCCGCGAGGAAGCACAAGTTCCCCATCGACACCGTCGCCTTCAAGCACATCATGAGGCCGGAGCTCGGGAGCTCGCTCAAGAACGCGCCCGAGGACGGCTGCTTCATCGACGGGTTGTTTCTCGAGGGCGCCAGGTGGGACAAGACGGAACAGACCCTCATCGACCCCAGGCCCAAGGAGCTCTTCTCGCCCATGTGCGTCGTGCAGCTCAAGCCCGAGCAGAACGTCGTCGAGCCCGAGGACGGCATCTACAGGTGCCCCGTGTACAAGGTCCTCACCAGGACAGGCACGCTCAGCACCACCGGACACTCCACCAACTTCGTCTTCTGGCTCAACATCCCGTCGGACAAGCCCACCATCTTCAGGACCGCGCTGTGCTCAGAGACCAACGCGCAGGTCAAGTTCTGCGACAACAGCGACTGGATCAAGGCCGGGGTGGCCGCCTTCTGCGCGCTGAAGTACTAGAGGGGAAGGGGGGGGGGGGAGGGGGGGAGGGGGGGAGGGCAGGGGGGGGAGGGGGGGGGAGGGGCGCGCGCTCAGTGCGCAGCACAATAGCCATAGACACATGTACACTACCAGACAGGAGGGACGGGCGTGGAGAGCGAACACGAAAGAAACAAGCTTCAAGGGGGGCGGACGCGGCGACGGCCGGGGACGCTCTCAGGGGAACTAACTGCTAAAGGTCGGAAACAATCTTGCACGCAAAAAACGGACGCGTTCGACTACAAATCAAGGAGGGGGAGGGTTTCAACGAAGAAGCGAATTGAACCTACAGTAACGGGGTTTATATGTTGTGCGTCTGGGGCACAGACACGGGCTGGAAGCTGCCCTTGTTGACGCTCATCCCGCTGAAGAGCTCCGTGGCGTCCTCACTGTCGCGCTGAGGCTGGTACCTGTAGGCGGCGCTCATGGCGGTGCCGTCCCTCCGCCTCTTCACGAAGTAGGCGCCGCCCACGACGACGCCGAGGGCGCAGAGGATGCCGATGACGGGCCCGGCCGCCGAGCCGCTCTTCTTGGAGGGGGTCGGGGCGGGCTTGTTGTCGGGGGTGGGGGAGGGGGGGGTGACCGGGGACGGGGCCGGGTTGGGCTTGGGGGTGGGAGAAGGGTCC
>BRYB01000780.1:1447-13324 GCA_030267505.1 Tetraparma gracilis | reverse complement strand
GAGGGGGGAGGGGAGGGCAGGGGCGGGGTTAGGGCAGGCGAGCATCGATCGATCGATCGATCGATCGGTGGGAGAAACGGGAAGGGGCGGAGGGGGGCAGGCGCGTTGGGAGCGGGCCTGGGGGGGCTCGGGGAGCGCTCGCTGCTTGCTGCTTGCCGCCTCTGGGCCGCTTGCTAGCTGCGGGTGGCCCCAGGGTGATCGCGGGTGGCCCCAGGGTGATCAACGCGGCTCTCGAACGGAGGCCCGGCGAAGCGGGGCCGCACAGCGGGGCCATGAGAGGAGGCTGGCCTACCTGGGTCGTGGAGGCTGAGGTTCTGGAGCGGCGGGGGGTCGCTCATGGGGGCCGGGGTGGGGAGGGGTGGTGCCCCCTCGACCTAGGAAGCACAGGTCGAGGTACAGGTCGACCACCGAGGCTGCCACTAGCCGAGACCACCCCAAGAGCAGCCCTCGCACGTGAGCAAGCACCGACCCCTCCTCCTGGCCTCCCTCCCACCCCCCTGCGCAGCCCAGCCTGTACCGCGTCCCCCTTCCCCCCCACCGACAGCACCCCGACCCTCACCTCCAGTTCCTCCCTCTGGTCTCTGTTCTGTGAACACCCGAAGCCGCCCCTAACCCCCCCCCTCAACCCCCGCCCGCCCCAGGCCATGTCCAAGTCCCTCCTCAACATGAACAGCAAGCTGGCGTCCCTGGACGGTCCGGAGTGGGACTCGTCTGACTCCGAGGCCCCCGCGCCCACCCTTTCCAACCTCTCCAAGAAGGGCTTCGGCTCGTCGGACGTCGTGTCCCTCTCCTCCAAGAAGGACGCGCGCCGCGCCAAGGACCGCGCGAAGCGCCGCACCGAGCGCCGCGCCGAGCGCGCCGGCGGCTCGCCGGTGATCTACCTGGGGCACCTGCCGCGCAGCTTCGAGGAGGCCGAGCTGCTCGGCTTCCTGGGGCAGTTCGGGCCCGTCGCGGGCGTGCACCTCGCGCGCAGCAAGCGCACGGGCGGGTCGAAGGGGTACGCGTTCGTTCAGTTCGGGGAGGAGGAGACGGCCAGGGTCGTGGCGGACACCATGTCGGGGTGAGTGGGGAGCGAGTTAGACGAGGAGGTCTGGGGCCCGAGCGAAGGTCTGGGGCCCGAGCGAAGGTCGAGAGCAGCGCGAAGAAGGTGCTCTTCTGGGGCGGAAGCGGGTATGATCCCGGGCTGTCGGGGGGGGACCCCCCGAACCCCCCCTGCGGCCGGCGATGTCGCACATGCACCCCCCCTGCGGCCCGGCGATGTCGCACATGCACCCCCCCTGCGGCGCGCGGCCGGTTCTAACTCCTTCGCTTTCGCTCGCGCGCAGGTACTTCCTGCTGGACAGGCGCCTCGTGTCGCACGTCGTGCCGGCCGCGCAGGTCAGCCCCGACCTGTTCAAGCCCGGCAAGTTCCGCACGGTCGACTGGGCGGCCGAGCACAAGAAGAAGGTGAACGGCGCGGTCAAGACGGACAAGCAGGTGGAGAGCGGGAGCAGGAGGCAGAGCGGGAGGATGGCGGCGAGGCTGGAGAAGCTCAGGGAGATGGGGATCGACGTCGGGTCCCTCGAGGAGGTCCGGGGGCTGGCGCCGGCGGGGGGGGGGGGGAAGAGGAAGGGGGGGGAGGAGAAGGAGAAGGAGAAGGGCACGCCCGGCAAGAAGAAGAAGAAGGCCAAGAAGGCCTAAAGACGAGTGACGCCCCATGTTTCACCACAAATCTCCTCAGCTATATCATCATCTTCTGGACCGAGAGCTCCTCCGGGTCGAAAGCCGAGCTCGCGTTCTTCAGCAGCTCTTTCTTCGTGACCCGCTTCTCGTTGAGCATGTGTCCGAGCGCTATGTCGTAGATGAGTAGCACGAACGATATCGCGAAGAAGACGAACGCGAAGTAGCAGAATATCTCGAGATAGAGACTCAGCGGTTCGCCGTCCTCCTCCATGAAGGCGAAGAGCAAGAGAGTGAGGAAGGAGAGGAAAGCGAAGCAGAACCCTTGGAAGGCTTTTGTTCGGGGGATGGCCAGCGTCATGACGTTGGTCCAGCTGAGGTTGTCGCTCATGGCCTGGTGCTGCACGGGCGGCACGAGCACGGTTCCGAACCAGACGACGAAGAGGTAGCAGCTGATGAGGAAGCCGGGGCAGATGGGGTTGCCGATCCGCGCCACGAGGGACTGGGTGTCATCGGGGGAAGTGTTCAGGATGGTTTTCAAGCCGGTCGAGCTCACGTACAGCATGCTCCCGAGAGCCTGGGGCGCTCGCTTGAAGAGCCCGTGCGCGACGAACGAGTGCAGGACGTCGTTGTCGAGCTCGCTGTACATGACGACCAGGTGGTGGAATCCGGGCGGCCCGATCAAGCACACCGTGATCCCGAACAGCATCCAAAGGACGGCGTACACGGCGTTGGCCCGGGAGTCGCCGAACCTAAGCGCAGCAGAAGAGTTAGAAGTAGAGTGCGCGAGCCGGCAGTTGTCTGCACGTGCCCTTCTCTTTGAGGCGGACGCAGGGCTCGCTCGCACGTGCCCTTCTGAGGCGGACGCAGGGCTCGCTTCCACGTACCGGTGGTGCTCAACCGCCAGGAGCGCTCCCGCGCACAGCGGAGAGAGACCCATGAGGAAGCCGCAAATCTGAATGAAGCGCGCCTCCTTCTTGACCTCCAGGGGGTTGGACATGGCCGACACAAGGAGGCACGTCGAGCTGAAGGCCCAGAAGAGAGCACCAGACCAGGGGAAGAACATGGCGTGAGGTGACCGGTCGGGGGAGAAGCTCCCCCCCCCCAGGACCAAAGAGACAACGATGGTCCAGCATGGGATGGTTCCCAGGATGAAGTACATGACACGATACGTGGTTGCGATATGGCAGACCTTCTCCTCCGGTGCCGGCTGGTCATTCGCGCCGAAGGACTGGAAGGAGGAGGCCGTGTTCCGAAAGGAGGAAGAGGAGGCGGAGGCGGAGGAGGAGGTGCCCGAGGCGTTGAAGGACACGGTGGATTTGGCAGCCTGGTCCGAGGCTGCCGAGGACTGCTGCTGCTGAACGTTTCGGTTCTTGACGGACGAGACACTCTTTGTATACTTCTCGTCCGTGGCGAGAGCGCTCTTCATTATCGCCATGTCGACCCCTTCCATGGTAACGGCAGGGAGGGAGATTGGTGAGTGGTTAGGTAGGCTAGGTAGTAGGAGGGCGGTTAGAGAAAGAGGAAGGCAGGTATTATCTCAACCCACGCGCCCTGCCCACCCCCCCACTTCCACGCACCTCCTCCGTGCACCCCAATCCACGCAGCCCGCGAGTACCTCCCCCTCAACCCCCTCCCCCCCCTTCTCACCGATGCCTGCCCACAACACAAAGGTAGCAGATGTGTCTGCGGCCGAGCTCAACAAGAAGGAGGCTGACAGGGACGCGGTCGCCAAATTCCGGAAACAGTCTGCCTACGACGGCTCCGTGGTCGTCGTCTCCAAGGCCGGGTCGATCAAGCACATGACGAAGGAGCAGGTCGGGAAGCTCAGCGCTTCCAAGCTCAAGGCCCTCGCCAGCGCCTACCACGAGACGGTGCAGGGCGGCACCGGGGGCACCAGGGAGCGCGTGGAGGAGTTCGTCAACGACATGATCCCCCCCGACTTCCCCCCCGTCTTCCTCAAGGATTTGCTGGCTGAGATCGCGGTCGAAGTCGAGCCTGCCACGAAGCTGGCCCGGTGGGGGCTCCTCTTCCAGGTTGCCAGGGCGGGCGGCATGCAGTACGTGCGGGCGAAGTGGGCGCAAAGGAAGGGCTGCTGTATCTACTCTGTCGTGCTGCCCCCCCCTCGCTCCTTCCATCGACTCTTCTGCCCCCGCGTCGTACTTACTGCCCCCCCCCCCACCCCCCCCGTTCTTCTGTTGCGCTCGTGCAGGTACGCGGACGAGATCAGCGACGCCGTGGTGCTGCACGAGCAGTACACGGGGGGCGAGGATGGCACGCCCACCGACCTGTTCTGGACCATGTTGTACATCCTCCTGCTGCCGGTCGCGATGAACGTAATCGCCGCAGTCGTCTTCAACAAGAGGAAGGGCGCGAAGGCCGTGTCGCTGGCCGTGCTCGCGGAGATCCTGCACCTCGGCCCCGTGGTGAAGGGGTGGAAGGTGTGGAAGGGGGACGGGATGGGGCAGGACGACGTGGTGGACCCGTACTCGCAGTTCCTCATGGGGCGCGTCAGCGAGCTCCTCTGCGAGGGCCTCCCCGAGCTCGTGCTGGCCATGACCATGCTGTACACGGGCAAGGCCACCACGAAAGTGGTGGTGAGCCTCTGCATGAGCTTGGCCAGCGCAGCCTTCATCATGATGGACGCGTCAGTGGGTCAAGAGCGCACTTTGATGGTCAGTGCGGCGAGCCGCGAGCGCAAAAAGAAGGGGGCGCGGGTCAAACTCGATTGCGACTTACACATTTCTTCCCCAGAACGTGCAGAAGCGCGGACCCCACTCCCACCCCACGTTCGGCTTTCTGCCCCTCGCACCCACCGCTACCAAAGTCCAGCAGCTCGGCCTCTTCGTGTTCTACTCCGGCACGGTGGCCACCGCTGCCTCGGCCATCGCAGCCGCCATCGTCGTGTCCGCAACGCCGTTCATTCCCACAGTCATGATGGGCGAGTTCGCTCTGCTCACGGCCTTCATGGGTAGTCGAGGGCAAAAGTATGTGCACGTATCCCCAGCACAGGGGGGTGCCGTCTTCTCCTCTCTCTTCCACCTGGGCTTCTACCTGATCATGTGCATCGCCCCCTCGGCAACACTCCGGATCCCTGAAGTTTACGGAGGAGGGTTCTTCTGCTTCCTGATCGGATACCGCCTCATTACCTACGCCGGAGTCGTCTACGCCGCCACCTCGGCTTTCGCTGGGTCGGGGGTGACCATGGCCGCTGGGACGGCGCGGCAGATCTTCGGAGGCGGGGCTGCCGCCATCGTGGCCGGGGCTGCCCTCGCCGTCTGCATGACACCCTCGAGCCACAGGAAGACGTGGTGCAGCAGCAAGCGCACGGGACCTGAGTACGCTCAGTGGGCCTTCGAAGCCAAGCAACTCATGAACGACGCCGACACCGTGGACCAGCAGCGTGTGAGATTCACCCTCATGTTCCACCCGTCCTACTTCAACGAGGAGGCCGCCAAGGAGTGGCTCCTGAGCCTCCAGATCGCGACCCCCCTGCTGACCGACCCGGACAAGAAGCTGCGGAAGGGCTGCGAGAAGTTCACCGGTCACTCGCTCGCGTCCGCCCTCGAGAGGCTCATCGAGCGCTTCGCGTTCTACGGCAACACCCCAGAGCTGCAGCAAGTCCGGGCCCACCTCACGGCGCTCGCCCAACAGATCGCGGCGGCGACGCCGAGCCGCAAGGCCATCGCACCGGTCGTGCCGGCCGAGGTCGACGAGGTCCAGGAGCTGAAGAGGCAGCTGCGGGCGAGGGACGAGGCGCTGTTGGCGAAGGACGAAAAGCTGCGGGCGAAGGACGAGGCGCTGCTGGCGAAGGACGAGAAGCTGCGGGCGAAGGATGAGGCGTTGCGGGAAAAGGACGAGGAGATCGAGAAGTTGCGGGAGCGGGGCGTAAATTAAACCAGGCCATTCGGTTGCTTTGCGTCGCATGCACGCCGACCAGAGTTCACAACAGTGCTCGCGAGTGTTCATTTTGGACTCCGTAGAGGGAATAGTAATCGTAGCTGGTTTTTGCTCTAACGCGCGTCAATAAACAAAAAGTCCTCGAGGTGGGCGCCGACCTCCGTCTCCTCCCCCTCTCCCGCATCGGCCTCGCCGGGAAGGGGGTCCCGCCGGATCGGCAGGTGGTGCACGCCGCCCTCGTTCCGCTGAATCACGCGGCTAAAGACATCCGGAACATCGAAATTGATCCTGCAGTACATATCGTGAGCCAGCTGCTTGTCCTCCCCCCCGATGATCTCCAGGATCTGGGTGGAGTTCGCCTCCTGCATGCCCCTGGTCGTCGAGTTGCTGTTGATTCCCTCGTAGTTCGCGATTTGGGCGCCCACCCACTTGTGGTACAGCATCGGCTCGAACGAGTCCAGGAGCGCGTTCTGGTGGTCGCGCACTGCGCGCGAGAGCGGGGTGTGTGTGAGCGAGAGGAGGAGCATATAGGGAGCGAAGTTGGGGTTGGGTTGGGGGGGGTTCTCATGCTTCATCATTGCGCACCCTTTGAAAAGTCTGGGGTTTACGCATAGCGGAGGTTGCCGATCCTGCCACTCGCATTATAGTAGGGCAGCTCGGGGTTTTATGTGTCATCATCGAACCCCTCCTCCTTTCCTCCCCCCCGCCCCCCCGGTACTCACTGAGGTCGTTGGTGATGACGAGCGTGTCGTCGTCGACCCTGGGCGGCGGCGACTCCCTCGACGCGTTCCTCTGCTCGCTCGCGCTCGCGAGCATCCAGAGGAAGTCGTCGAGGCAGGACTGCTTTGGAAGGACGTAGAGCTGGCCGCGCTCCCACCACCTCTTGACGAAGGCCCGCTCGGCTTCGGTCGCGTGCTGCCGCACGAGCCTGGCGCCCGTCTTGTTGCCGCTCCAGCTGACTTCCTCGAACGCGGTGCCGTTGCCCGTGGGGCCGGCGACTCGCCGGTGCACGAGGAAGCTCTCGTTCGCGTACCTGCGCGAGCGAAGCGGGTATAAAAGAAGGTGAGAGAGAGGGGGGGGGGGGGGGGCGTGATAGCCGCGGCACAGCATGAACAAGACGCGCAGCACGGGCAAAGCGAGTGCGAAGGAGGTGCTCTGCTGCGGCGGAAGCGGGCAGGCGAAAGGGGTCGTCGGGGGGAGACCCCCCGCACGAGCAAAGCGAGTGCGAAGGAGGTGCTCTGCTGCGGCGGAAGCGGGCAGGCGAAAGGGGTCGTCGGGGAAAGACCCCCCGCACGAGAAAAGCGAGTGCGAAGGAGTGCGAAGGAGGTGCTCTGCTGCGGCGGCGGAAGCGGGCAGGCGAAAGGGGTCGTCGGGGGGAGACCCCCCGAACCCCCCCTGCGGCCGGCGAGGTCGCGCATGGCTAGCAGCACCTTGTTCTGCGCGATGTTTGAGAGGGGGGGCGCGACGTACTTCTCGGGCAGGATGATGAGCGGGTTCTCGCCCTCCTGCTCCAGCTTGTTGGCCACGACCGCGATCTGGCTGAAGGAGAACTTGCCGCCCTTGAAGTTCTGGCCGTAGTACGCGACGTTGGGCGAGTCGATGACCGCCGTGAACTTCCTGCCCCTCCGCCCGTCGAGCCAGGACGCGAACGTCTTGGCCGACTTGAGCCCCTTCTCCAGCATCTTCTCGAGGATGTCGGGGGGCGGGCGCTTCTTCTTGGAGGCGAGGAGGTTGGTGCGGTAGTGCGCGTCGGCGGCGCGCTGGATGGCCTGGAAGAAGGAGTTGCGCTCGGCGGGGTCCAGGGTGAGCTTGCGGAGCGTCACGTTTGTGGCGGGGCAGGAGCCGGAATCGGGGATGGAGGTGACGCCGGAGGGGAGGGAGGGGGAGAGGGTGGCGCGCAGGGACTCCGCCTGGGAAGCGGTTATAGAGAGGGTCGTGCGGGCCAGCTGCTGCAGGACCGCGTCGATCAGCTGCGGGTAGGTAGAGAGGGGGGACGCGGACAGGTGTCGGAGGGTCGCGATGTCGGGGTAGAGCGAGGAGGAGGGGGAGAAGAGGGTCGGGCTTTCGGCGTGCGTCTTGGCCAGGAATTTTAGGACGGTGATGCACTCGTCGGGGAACCTGAGCGAGCGAGCGAGCGAAGCGAAGCGAAGCGAAGCGAAGCGAGCGCAAGAGTGAGAGAGAGGAGGTGGGTTGAGGGGGGGGGGGATTGCAGTGCGGCCGAGCGCAAGTGCGGCCGAGCGCAGGTGCGGCCGAGCGCAAGTGCGGCCGAGCGCAAGTGCGGCCGAGCGCAAGTGCGGCCGAGCGCAAGTGCGGCCGAGCGCATGTGCGACCTCGCCGGCCGGAGGGGGGGTTCGGGGGGTCTCCCCCCCGACAACCCCCGATCGAGCCCGCTCCCGCCGCGGACGCGCAGGTTCTTCTCGCGAGCCCAGAAACCAGCTTAGGGACCCAATCTCTTCTCCTCGCGCGCGAGCCCAGGAATCAGCTCAGGGAACCCAAGCTCTTCTCCCCGCTTCGCTTCGCTCGCTTCGCTTCGCTCGCTTCGCTTCGCTCCGCTCCGCTCACATCTCCACGCTCCCCGCCCCCAGCATCTTGTCGAAGAAGCGGAGCGCCTCCTCGACCCTCCCCTCGTCCTTCGCCGGCTCCCCCGCGAGGAGCTCGAGCACCGGCAGGTGCGCGCGGAGGCGCGCGGGGGCGCCGAGCTCGGCCTCGAGCGCCGCGAGGGTGCCGAGCGCCTCGGCGAGGTCCCCGCTGCCGGCGAAGAACCGGACGAGCAGGGACGAGTGCTTCTCCGACGGCGGGAAGCGCAGGGCGTGCGCGCGGGCCAGCTCGAGCACGTAGGGGGCGGAGGCGGGGGAGGGGTCGCGGCAGAAGATGAAGAGGAGGGAGGAGATGTTGTCGGGGGAGAGCGGGACGCCCGTCTTCTTGAGCAGGTGGTAGACCAGGGAGGCGGAGGCGGCGTCCGAGCAGGAGGCGACGCGGGAGAGGGAGTTGCGCAGCAGGGACACGTGGGGGGCGGAGCAGGAGGGGTAGGCCTCGTCGAAGGCGTTTGCGCTGGCCTCGCAGCCCCGGAGGTACGCGTCCACCGACTCCGTGTCGATGGGGTGCGACTTGTCGAAGGGGATGAACTCGCCGGGCCCGAACCCCTCCGCCTCGATGGACCTCTCGAAGCTCTCGAACATGTCGTCCGTGAAGCGCACGCCGCGCAGCTTCCTGCCCAGGTAAGCGACGCGGAGGGTGAACACGTTGGTCAGCAGGTCGAACGAGGGGGGGGCTGGGGGGGCTGGGGGGGCTGGGTCCTTCCTGCCCGGGTGTGACCCCGGGTCCTGCCTCCCCATCTTCCCGTCCTCCCTCCTGTACCTCGCCCTGAGCTGGTGCTGCTTGGACGCGACCTCCGCCTGCAGCAGCGTCTTGGCGCGGCCGAGGTGCGCGGTGCCCGGGTCGTGCTGGTGCCCGTGCGCAGAGAAGGGGAAGCCGGCGAAGAGCGGGCGGCGGGGGGGCGCGGGCTTGGGGCCGGTGTCGACACCGGCGGGGGGGAAGCCGCTGGTGGCGGGGAGGGGGGACGCGGGGGTGGAGGAGTACAGCCGGGAGGGGGCGCGAGAGGAAAGCAGGGCCGGCGGCCGGCGGAGCAGGAGGAGCATGGGGGCGGACTCGATGAGGAGCAGGAGGAGACACAGGGATCGGAGCATGCGGGTGCAGGCTAGGAGCGGGGCAAGGGGGGGGGGGGAGGAGGGGGGGGGTGGCGGGAGGTCAAGGCCGAGGCTCTGGGCCGGTGCTGATGGGGAGGCGAGGAGGGCGAGGAGGCCTCCGAGGCGAGGGGAGCACTTCGAGCCCGCAAGAACCCGCCTCTGACAGCAGCCGAATGACGTGCGTTCTGCGATCTCCTCTCGTGTGGGACGCCGCCGCTCCTGTCGTAATGTGGCTCCACGCCCCCTCGCCCGTCCCCCGAAGCCCGTCCCCCTCCCAACTCCTGCCAACCTGACCTGGCTCCGGCGCTCCCTCAAGCCAGCCCCTGCTCCCCCCCCACCCTCTCGCCCCGCCCTCGCCCCGCCCTCTCACCCCGCCCCAGGTACACCACGGCCGACGGCGTGATCCACGAGTCCCGTCCCTTCTCCATCCTCGGCTCCCTCTCCTCCCTCTACCTGTTCCTCTCCACCACCCTGCAGGTGTTCGTGGACTCCGTCTTCACGCCCCCCTCCCGGCTGCGCGAGAAGCGGTACAACGGGAGGACGCTGAAGCAGCAGCGCACGACGTACGCGGAGCGGAACAACACCCTGGGGGGGGGGGGGGGCGCGAAAAGGAGGGGGGCGAACGTGAAGGGCGTGGGGGACCTCAAGGGGCCGGCTGACGCGTGCGCCGGCGGCGGGTGAGCCAGGTAGGGCGGGAGCGCGGCCTCGGGGCCGGCTGCCTGCCCTTCCCTTCGGGGTTGGGGCGGGGGTCGACTCGGGGTGCGTCCCGCTGCTAGGGGGGTTGGGGTTCCGGTCGTCGCGGCTCTTTCTGTTTTACGGAGAGGCCGCGGAATGACGCGCGGGGGTTGTGCGGGGCTCTGCCCCGGCTCCCCGCGCCGAGAAACGCCGGGTCCTGCCCGCAGGTAAATGTAGTTGGAAGGGAGGGCAGTCGCTTTTTTCTTCTCAAACAGAGGCGAAGTCCTAATCGTTACACCAACACCTCACACCAGCAGCGCCGCGATCTTGGCGCCATGGTAAATGCTCGCGGACATGCCCACGAGGTTGGCGAGGCTGGACGCGCCGTGCAGCTTTCCGAAAGTGGCCTTGAGCCCGGCGTACTCCTCCTTCTCCGCCTCGCTCATCTTCTTATCCTCGAGCGCGTGGCGCGCGAACATGACCTTGGTGGACATGGGCTCGAACGCAATCAAGTTCAACAGCGCGCAGCCGAGGGAGAGGAGGGGCGCGGCGTAGGACAGCTTCGGGAGCGAGCGCAGCGTGGCCAGGCCTGCGAGCTCGGCGAGCGTCACGAGCAAAAAGTACTTGGGGAACAGCTTGGACTGGACCTGCCCGAAGGTGCGGCGCGGCAGCGCCTTAAACAGCGTTATGCCATTGACAAAGGTCGTGAAGAAGTTCGAGCCGAAGCTCGCGCCGAACGCGAGCAGGTGCAGCGCCGCCAGCGGGTACGCGGGCACCCTCGACGAGCGCAGCAGCAGCAGCGGGGGCAGGGAGAGCACCAGCAGCCGGGAGGACAGCCGGTTGTGCAGCGCGGGCGCCGTCCACTGCGTCGGGTCCCAGGCGGAGAGCGAGGGGTCGAGGGAGGTGGCCTTGGAGGCGGCCTTGGAGGCGGCCTTGGAGGCGGCCCCGGGAGCGGCAGCAGAAGCTGAAGGCTTGGGAGCGGGCGGCGAGACGGCGTCGGCGCCGGGCGTTCCTGGGAAGGCGCGGAAGGCGGGCGGCGCGCGGAAGGCGGGAAGCGCCGCGGGGGCGAAGGCTGACGCCGTGGAGACCAAGAGGAGGAAGAGGAGGCAAAGGTTGATCATGTCGACTCAGCAGCGGGATCAGCAGCGGGAGCAAGGGGGAGAGGAGCTGCGCTGAAATCGAGTCGCCGGTGGCTTGCTAGAGGGGTTGGGGAGTCGGAGAGCTGTCGGGGAGCGCGAGAGAGGAGTGGGATCCAGTGTCGGTGGGTGTGCGCTGTGCAGGACAAGGACCGACTCGATCGGGATCCACAACATCACTCCCGCCGTCTACCTGGGTTCTTCCACGGCCCCTCCCTCCCCTCCCCTGCTCCTCTCCTCCCCCTCCTCCGTCCCCAACTTCCCTGCCTAGCCCCCCCCCCCCCAGTCAAGCATAACTTTCCTCCCCCCCTTCTGCCCTCCTCTGCCCTCCTCTGCCCTCCCTCGCTGCGCCCATGCCGTCCTCCCGCGCGGCGCTCGCGGCCCTCCTCCTGTGCCTGCTGCTCTCCGCGCCCCTGCTCCTTCGCGCGTCCTCCCCGTCCGCCCCCCCGTCCGCCCCCCCGTCCGCCCCCTTGGGCTCTGGGGACATGTTCACTGCCATCTCGCCCTACTACGACACGCTCAACTCCTTCCTCTCCCTGTCCCTGCACAGGAGCTGGCGGCGCGAGCTGCTCTCCTCGCTGAACGTGACGGGGCCCGGCTCCCCCTCCACCCCCGGCCTGCTGCTCGACGTGGGCACTGGCACTGGGGAGATCCTGCTGGAGGCGTACGTCGCCACGAGCGGCTTCATGTCCACGGCGCCGCACCCCCCCCCCCCCGACCCCTCCTCCCCCGACCCCTCCTCCCCCCCCCTCCCCTCCTCTGGCGCCATCGGGCTGGACCCATCCGAGGGCATGCTCTCGATCGCGACGTCCAAGCTGTCC
>BRYB01000770.1:15698-26263 GCA_030267505.1 Tetraparma gracilis | reverse complement strand
CCCCCAACCCTCGCGCCCAAGTTACGCGCACCAGGTGTCCCGCGACAAGGGCTCGCTCTTCGGGTCCATGTCGGACCTGCAGGACCTGGGCATGGAGGACGTGGACATGACGGAGCTCGAGCGCGCGCTCGCCATCGTGCGGCGCAAGATGGACGACCCCACGGACCTCGACTTCCTGCAGAAGGTGGACGACGAGGACATGTCCACCCTGCCAGCGCTCAAGAAGCGCCTGCAGATGGTGCAGGTGTCCAACCTGTCCGTGACAAGGGAGCTCGAGCGCGCCGAGCGCATGCTCGCCGCGCAGGCGTCCATCAACAGGGACCTGCACCTCGAGCTCGAGGAGGCGCACAAGCGCGCGCGCACCGAGAAGGACTCGCTCCAGGGCAAGCTGGAGGACTTCGAGTCGCTGTGCCAGAAGCGCCTGCAGAGGATCCACTCCCTCGAGGCGCAGATCAAGCAGCACCTGTACTCCATCGGCGGCGGCGCCTCCTCGCGCACGCGCAAGACCCCGTCCGCGCTCGACGACGTGGTCGACATCCTCGACTCGGAGGACAACCTCCTGCAGGAGGTCGCCGCCGGCGACTTCGGCCCCGACGAGAACCTCGTGGAGGTGTACATCGTGGACGCGGAGATCTCGGAGAACGCCATCTCCAGCAACTCGTCCACCTTCATGCTCGTGGACTTCTTCGACTACGAGTCCCAGGCGACCCCGCTCACGACGGGCCTGTACCCGAGGTACGGCGAAGCCGAGCGCGAGCGCGAGCTCTTCTTTTCCCGCGAGGCGCAAAGCTCCCTGCGCCTCGCTTCGGCCGTGCCCACTCGCTTCGCTCGTGCTAACTCTTCTTTTGCCACTCACTCCGCTCGTGGCGCAGGTACGACTTCGCGACCACGTACAAGGTCACCGTGGACGACTTCTTCCTGCGATTCCTCGCCACCGACAAGCTCACCGTGGAGATGAACAAGGCGCAGAACGCGGACTACGCGCTCCTCGCGAAGGCGTCCGTTACGCTCTCGCAGCTGCTCGAGTCGTCCCCCAAGATCCTCATGAGCAGGCTCCCGCTCATCAGCGTCAAGGACGGCAGCATCTCCGGCTACCTCCACATGGAGGTCAGGATGGCGCTGCCCGTCACCGAGCTGTACAGGCTCTTCCTGGACAGGCACCCGGAGGAGAGGAGCAGGATCGAGGCCGTCGCCAGGCAGAACCTCAAGTCCGAGATGGTGCGAGCGAGCGAGCCAAAAAGCGAGCGAGCGAGCGAGGAGGTGCTGCTTCTACTCGTTTTCAAGCGGGCTCGCAAGCGAGGGGGTGCTGCTTCTACTCGTCTTCAAGCGGGCTCGCAAGCGAGGGGGTGCTGCGCGTCTTCTACTCGTCTTCAAGCGGGCTCGCGCCACGTGCACAACAACAAACTAACTCTTCTCTTCTCGCAGGTGCTCACCGCCGACGGCGACGCGCGCGAGATCAAGTCCGCCACCGCGTCCTCCCTCGGCCCCCGCGAGGAGGCGCGCCTCTCGAACGAGATCACGGTGACCGTCAAGAACGCCACGGACCTCACCCGCTCCTCCAAGCGGTCCCCCTCCACCTACGTGCACTACCAGCTGCTCGGTTTCCAGGACCACTTCTCCTCCGTCGTGGACACCAACACGAACCCCATCTACAACGACTCCTACTCCTTCCCCATCGTCACGGACCCCAAGCTCCTCAGGTTCCTCAAGAACTACAAGCTTCAGTTCGCGGTGTTCGAGGACGCCCAGGACGGCGACCAGGAGCCCCTGCTCTTGGGCGAGTGCCGCGTCTCCCTCGCGGGCCTGTCCGTGGGCGAGGACGTCATTGTCACGGCCACCATGTACGACACCAACAAGCACGACGTCGGTTCGCTGGACGTCGAGATCAAGTGGAACTCCCCGCTCAAGCGCCCTGCCGACGCCGGCCCCAACGCGCTCACCTCCCCCGAGGTCGAGGAGATCATGACCCGTTTCGGCCCGGAGAAGGACGGCCAGGTTAACTACGTCGAGTACGCCCAACACTACCCCGCTCTATAATCCGAGCCTCACTAACCCTCGCGTGCAGCTTCGTTCGCTTCGCGGACCCTTCCCCCGCTGTCATCGCGGCGCTGGAGAACTTCTCCCGCTTCCTCACCATGGCGAGGAAGGAGCAGGGCATCACCACGGCTGAGTTCTTCGAGGCCCTCTGCGAGAGCAACGGCGATGCCGACCCCACGTCCAAGGGCGTGTTCATCGACAGCGAGGGCTTCGTCAGTGGATTGATCAAGATGCAGATCGGCATCCCCCCCGACGAGATTGCCGCCGTGTACAGCCACGTCGACATCGCGGGCAACGACAGGGTCACGCTGCCCATCTTCATGAAGTTCGCGGAGCCCCCCGCGTCCTCCGCCTCCGCCATCATCACGGAGAAGCTGCGCCTCAGGTGCCAGCAGATGCACAGGAGCGGCACGCCTGTCATGCTCCCCTTCCAGAGGGCCGACGGCGCGAACAGCGGCAGGGTCACCCGGCTGCAGGTGAGAGCGTGCGAGCGAAGTGAGAGGGAGAGGAGGCGCAAACTAACCCGACGGACCGCAGTTCAAGGACTGCCTCCGCGAGATGGGCTTCGTCCTCGTGGACGACGACTTCCTCAGGGAGGACGACGTCGCGCACTCGAGCATCAGGAAGCCCAAGAAGGCCTTCGGCGACGACATTGAGGACGACGGCGACGAGATCGTCGGCGTCGAGGTCGGAGCGGGAGGAGGGAGCGTCGTGAACGCGACCAACGCTTTGTTCGACAAGAACCGCGCTGGGGGCTCCACCGTGGTGGCCCAGGAGAACCAGATGAAGAGGCAGGAGTTCGACAAGCGCGTCAAGGAGCTCACCCAGCAGAACAACGCCGCGGCCGCCAGCATCGACTTCGATCTCGGGGGCGACGACGACGACGAGGGCAAGCCCGAGGCCGAGGCCCAGAGGCTGTCCCAGACGCTTCCCGCGCAGCGCAGGAAGAACCAGAGCGCCGCCCAGCCGTACGTGCGCGAGCGAGCGAAGCGAGCTCTCCGATCTGCCCACTCTTTCTCATCACGCGTTGCGACTTGCCTAACTCTCTTTTTGCGATCGCTTTGCTCGCACAGGTACGACACCCCCATGCGCCCGGACATGGCCGCCACCATCAGCGGCGTCCAGACGACCACCCCCGCCATCGAGGCGGCGGAGGCGATTGGGCTCCCCACCGAGGCGTCCGCCAGGGCGGCGGAGGCCGACCCCCTGGACTCAATCAACATCGTCGACGTGGAGACCATGCTCGACGACTGCTGCAAGATCTTCAAGGGCACCAAGATCCTGCCCGAGGGCCTGAAGAAGGCGCTGACCACCGCGGACGACGCCAACGAGGGCTACCTGAGCAAGAGGAAGGTGAGAGAGAGAGATAGAGAGAGAGATCAGGACTATTCCAGCGTAGCAAGGGCTCGAGCTAACCCCGCTATCCCCAGTTCGCCGCCACCGTGTCCGGCAACGACCACATGAGCTCGCTGAGCAGCGAGGCGCTCAAGAGCGCCATGGACTACTTCCAGAAGACCAAGAGCGGGAGCCAGATCGACTACAGGGCCTTCGTGACCTTCATGGGCGCCAAGAAGCCCACTGTGGCCAACGGCGTGCAGCTCATGAGCAAGATGGTCCTGCACAGCTCGACCGCCACGGACGAGTTCCAGAAGTTCGACGCCGAGGGCTCCGGGTACGTCAAGAGGTCCGACTTCTACGACTGCATCAGGGGCCTGGGCTTCTCGTACCTGTCGAGCGCCGACATGGACGACATCGCCGGCCTGTTCGAGTTCGGCTCCAGGAAGGGCGAGATCTACTACTCGGCCTTCGTGGAGTACGTGTGCCAGCAGGAGGCCGCGCTGGAGCTCAAGGAGGTCGAGAGCAAGGTCAAGAACTTCGTCAAGAGCAACTCCAGCGGCTGGAAGGACGGCGTGAACGAGTTCAGGGAGGTCTTTGCCAAGTTCGACGTGGACACCAAGGGCGTCGTTAGTGCTGCCGAGTTCGGCAAGGGCCTGGATTCCCTGGGCTTGAGGCTGCCCAGGAGCGACATGGAGAAGCTCTTCATGAGGGCCGACCCCAGGGGCGAGGGCGTCTCGTACGTGCGCGCCCAAACCGAGCGAGCGCCACCCAAACCGAGCGAGCGCCACCCAAACCGAGCGAGCGCCACCCAAACCGAGCTCTGGGGGCCGCATGCGAAGGTTTTACGGGCGGGGGGTCTCCTCCCCGACGACCACCGACCGAGCGAGCGAAGCTAGCGAGGAGTTGAGGGCTGCGGGCGCGTGCTGCCTGATCTCACGAGCACGAGCGAATCGAGCTCCGCATCCCCTCTAATCTAACCTACTCTGCGCTCATCTCTTGCTCGCGCACAGCTACAAGAACTTCGTCGACTTCATCCTCGACGACGAAAGCCGGACCGCGGAGCCCATCAAGAGCGCGTCGGACTTCGACATGTCCTTGCTGCAGCTCAAGTGCCACGCCGTGTCCAACGAGTACAAGGCGAGGCACGCCGACATCACGGGCCTGGGCGAGGCCTTCCTGCACTACGACTGGAGGAGGACCGGCAAGCTGGCGCTGCGGCCGTTCGCGGCGGCGGTGAGGGCTGCCGGGTTCACGCTGTCGAGGGCCGAGATTGTTGTGCTGGCCCAGCACTTCGGGGAGGGCAAGAGCAGCGGCATGATCGTGCCGTACAATGACTTCCTGAACTGGGCCAACGCGGACAGCAACAGCGCACCGCCGGTGATTGGCGGCGCCGTCAATCTGGAGACGCTGATGGCGCGCCTCAGGTCGCTCGCGGCGAGGTCCGAGAACGGCAGCTACACCAAGTGGGCCGACGTGTTCGAGGCTTCGGACGTCGACGGGAGTGGCATCGTGGAGGAGGACGCGTGCAGGACCGCCTTCAAGAGGCTCGGCGTCAAGATCTCGGAGGGCGAGGCCAGGGCCCTGAGCGTGGAGTTCGGCGGGGGCAAGAAGACGGCCGTGAGGTACAGGGCGCTTCTGAGGGCGCTCTTCCCGGGCAGCGGCGTCGAGGGCGAGGGCAAGGGCATCGCCGCGCTCAGGCGCGTGCAGAGCAGCGCCAACAGGTGCGACATGGACCTCGGCGACATTGCGAGGAAGGCCCGCGAGATCTTCGCGGAGCTGGACCTGGACGGCATCGGCTACTGCACCAAGAGGGCCTTCAAGAAGGGCCTCGTGAAGCTCGTGGGCAAGGTGAAGCTCGCCGCTCCGTCGGACAACGACGTTGAGGAGCTGCTCGAGCGGTTCGACTCGGCCGGGGACGGCTCGGTTGGCTGGAAGGAGTTCGTCTCCGAGTGCTTCGCCGGCGGCGGAGTGGGCGCCGGGGAGGAGATGGAGGCCGTGAGCAGGTTCAAGGTTCTGGTCAGGAAGTGCATCAGGAAGGGCGTCGACTACAGGGCCGCGTTCGAGAGGCTCGACGAGGGCTTCAAGGGCTCGCTGAGCATGGTCGACTTCAAGGCTGCTCTGCAGGAGCTCGGCGGCGGCTTGACGGAGGGCGAGGTCAACTCGCTCGCCGGCAAGTTCAGGGTGCCGGGTGTCGTGAGGGGCGGAGAGGGAGGAGAGCGGAGCGTTCTCTACGTCGAGCTGCTGTACGAGCGCGAGCGCAACGCGAGCGCAAAGACGTGCTGCTGCTACCCGCATTCCTGGGCTCGCCCGCGTTCCGGGCGCTCAACGCTCCGCCGTAGAGGCGCAAGAACCAGCTCTTCTGTGACTTCGCTTCTCTCGCGCCGTAGAGGCGCAAGAACCAGCTCTTCTGTGCCTTCGCTTCTCTCGCGCGCTTTGATGCGCCCGTACTCACTCTACTTCGTGCTCGCTTCGCTCGTGCAGGCACTCGCTCATGCCCGCGAGGGAGGTCGAGTGGGACGAGCCCGACGGCTGGAGGATCGAGGAGAAGCTCAGGAGCATGATCAAGAACCGCTTCGAGTTCTGGGTGCCCGGGAAGCTCAACAAGGCGTTCAAGTTCTTCGACCGCCCCACGGCCAGGGGAAAGCTGGGCGTGGACCAGCTGGCGGACGGGCTGAGGCGCTTGAAGGCGTTCAGGCTCAGTGCCAGCCAGGAGAAGAGGCTCTTCGAGATCATGGACATGAGCGGCAAGGGCTGGGTCTCGTACAACGACTTCGTGGCGTTCGTGAGGGACGCCAACCTCGCGGATGTCTCCATGAAGATCGTGTCGGACCTCAAGAAGCAGTCGGTGAAGGCCGGAGAGGTCAAGAAGGCGCTGGAGAAGGTCGCGGGGGGCAACGGGCTGGTGGGCCTGAAGGAGTTCAAGGAGGCCATGGACAAGCTGGGCGTGACTCTGAGCAAGTCGGAGTGCACCAGGTTGAGCAACTGGTTCTTCCTCGACGAGGAGAACAACAACGTGTCGGTGAAGAGCTTCATCGAGTTCCTGAAGAGGGACGGCAAGCGGGAGGACGGAGGCGACGACGGGTTCCTGTCCGACGAGGAGAGCGAGGAGAGCGGGAGCGACGAGGAGAGTGGGGAGGAGGAGGACAAGGGGGGGAAGGGGAAGAAGATCACGAAGCTCATGAAGAAGCTCAAGAGCAAGCTCCAGGCCGCTGAGGACAAGGGCATCGGGGGCAAGAGCAGCTTCAAGTTCTTCGACAAGGACGGGAGCGGGGACATCGACGAGAAGGAGCTCGTGGAGGTGCGTCCCCGCGCAAGCGAAGCGAGTGCGCGAGCGAAGCGAGCGCAAAGAAGAGCGAGCGGTATCGGATGCCCCACCCGCGCGAGCGAGTGAAGGGAGCGCAAAGAAGAGCTAGCGGTAGCGGATGCCCCACCCGTGCGAGGGAGTGAAGCGAGCACAAAGAAGAGCTAGCGGCAGCGGCGCACCAACGATCGCCTCCTTTATGCTCGCTTCGCCCCCCCTCCCCCCCCCCTCCCCTTCCTCCCCCCTTACCCCCGCCCCCCCTCTCCCCCGCAGGGCTGCAAGAAATTGATGAAGGTGGCCCTCACCAAGAGCGAGAGCCGCGCATTGATGGACAAGTTCAAGGGCAAGCGGGTCGGCAAGGTCAGGTACACCGAGTTCTTGAAGGCGCTCGGGTTGGACGAGGAGGGCAGGGAGGAGGAGAGCGGGAGCGACGAGGAGAGCGACGAGGAGGGCAGGGGCAGGAAGAAGAAGAAGGGGAAGGGGAAGAAGGAGAAGAGCAAGAGCAAGGACAGGAACGCCGCGGACCTGTCGGCCATGGTCAGGAAGGAGATCAACAGGCTCAGCAAGAGCAGCAAGGGCAAGCCGGACATGAAGAAGGTCTTCAAGGCGGCCGACAAAGACGGCAACGGTACTCTGAGCGAGAGGGAGTTCAAGAAGGTGAGGGCGAGCGAGCGAGCGAAGCCTACCCAAACAGTCTGGAGGCCGGGTGCGAAGGGATTTACGCCGGGGGGGGTGAGGGGGCATGTGCGGATTAGCCACCTCGCTGGCAGTAGGGGGGGGGTCTGGGTGGTCTACCCCCGACAAACCCCGAGCGAAGTCGCACTCGTTTCGCTCGTGGCCCTCCACCCCCCCCCCGCTTGCCCACTTCCGCAAGAACAGTGCTAACCCCACCCCGAAGGCGCTCACCAAGATGGGCTTCGACTTCACGAGCTCCAAGATGTCCAAGCTCATGCAGAAGCTCGACGAGGACGAGAACGGCGAGGTCGACTGGAAGGAATTCGAGAGGTTCTCCAGGGTCGACTACGCGAGCGAGGAGGAGAGCGGGAGCGAGGAGGAGAGCGACGACGAGATGAGCAAGGAGGACATGAAGAAGATGATCCAGAAGGCCGTCAAGAAGGCCAAGAAAGCAGGCGGGTCGCTCAACTACAGGAGGATCTTCGGCCGGCTGGATGTGCTCGAGGACGACTTCATCAGCAAGAAGGAGTTCAGGAAGGGGTGCGAGGACCTGGGCTTTGCGTTCGAGGCCGCGGACATGAAGGCCATGATCAAGATGTTCGACAAGAAAAAGGACGGCAAGGTCTGGTACAAGCTGTTCGAGAAGATGGCCAAGGGTGGGGGGGCGGGCGAGGACGACGAGAGCGAGGAGGAGAAGGACGTCGACGACCTGGCCTTGATGGTGAGGAAGGAGTTGAAGAGGGTCACCAAGAACAACGGCCACGATTCGCCCAAGGTCATGAGGGAGTTCGAGAAGGCCGACAAGAGCGGGGACGGAGAGCTCAGCGGCAAGGAGTTCAAGAAGGTTCTCAGGAACCTCGGCTTCAACTTCAAGACCGACGAGGAGGACAGGATCCTGGAGTACCTGGACACCGACGGAGACGGACACATCAGCTACGAGGAGTTCAAGAACCTGCTGGGGATCGAGGAGGAGAAGAAGAAGGGCAAGAAGAAGGGGAAGAGGGGGGACAGTAGCGACGAGGAGAGCGAGGAGGAGGAGGACAACGAGGACTACGACCTGCTCATGGAGAAGCTCGTCGGCGCCATCAACAAGGGCAGGGATTTGTTGGATGCGTTCGAGCAGTTCGACAGCACCGGCAACGGGGAGGTCAACGAGGAGGAGTTCAAGGACGGCCTCGAGAAGCTCAGGGTCAAGGGCAACAAGAAGGCCGTCAAGGCCGCGTTCGCCAAGTTCAAGGGCAGGAGGACCGGCAAGATCATGTTCAAGGACTTCGTGAAAGCGGTGGAGAAAATGAGCGAGAAGAAGGGAGGGGGGAGCAAGAAGAAGAAGAAGAGGGGGGGGGACAGCAGCGAGGAGGAGGACGAGGACAGTGATGCGGAGGCCGTCGACGAGACGGTGGAGGCGGTGCGGAAGGAGTTCAAGAGGATCACCAAGAGCGCCAGGGGACCGCCCAAGATTAGGAGTACTTTCGAGGAGATCGACAACAACGGGGACGGGGTCCTGAGCAAGAGGGAGTTCAGGAACGCCCTGGACCAGATGGGCTTCCGGTTCAGCGAGACCATGCTCAAGAAGATCTTCAAGAAGATCGACTTCGACTCGGATGGGGGCTGCAGCTACGAGGAGTTCGAGGAGCTCTGCGAGGGCAAGGAGAGGGGCAAGAAGGCCGACCTGAGCGGGCTGGAGAGAAGCTTGCTCAAGAAGCTCAAGAAGAGCGATCTGGTCAAGGAAGGGGAGCTGCTGGACGAGCTCGAGGGCAAGGAGAAGGAGAAGAGCGGGAGGAGGAGCGCCAAGGGGGACATGAAGACCAAGGACTTCGAGAAGGCCCTGAAGGAGAGCTTCGATGGGCTCAGATTGAGCAGGGGGGATCTCAAGGACATCGTCGAGGCGTGCGACCCCGACGACACCGGCAAGGTCAAGTACGAGGAGTTCGTGCACGCCTTGGAGCGGTAGGGGGGGAGGGGGAGGGGGAGGGGGAGAGGGAGGGGGAGGGGGAGGGGGAGGTGGGGAGGGAATTATAGATTAGCTTGGGGAATAGATTGTAGACAAACACGGGGGATATTTATTTCGAGACGGGGGTTACACGGGTGCCGCTACGGATCTGCTCCTGCTCACTATCGGCAACCTCGCCGGGCAGCTTACGGTGCTTGACCGCAGGCGTCCTGTAGGTCTCACCCACGGGGAGAAGGAAGGTCGAGCGCTTCCGGCTCCGCTCTTCCAGACCATGCAGCTTCCTCAACACGTCGACAGGGATCATATCGTCCTCGACCATTGTCCACCAGGCCTTGTCGAACCATTCAGGCTTCTCCTCCTCCCAACGACTCCAGTTGTCCAGCGTCCAGCTCTTCACCGCGGCCCGGATCGGAAGCCACCTGCGAGCGAAGCGAGCAGGAGCGAGCAGGAGCGAGGAAGGAAGAGTTAGGGGGGGGGCGTGCAACCGAGCGCGACCGAGCGCGTGCGCGACCGAGCGCGTCCGGGACCTAGCGCGTCCTCGCGCTCGGCTTCGTCTCGGCACGTACTTGGTGTGGTTGTACGTGTGGATATCTGCCCTGACAGCGTCGGGAGCGCCGGAACGGGTGAATATTTTCATGGTCCACTCGTTGCCCGTCTCAATGGAGTAGAAGGTGCGGAGGTACCTCTTGTCCATGATGAGCAAAATCGCGGCGAACACGCAGGCCCACGCCAAGGTTAGCGAGGCGACAAGCGCCCAAGCGGTGGAGGGGGGGAGAGCTTGGTCTTCTTCGCTCGGAAAGCGATGGTAGTAAACAGATACCGAGATGACGGACATGACCGGGGAAAGCAGCGTGTTGAAGGTGAAGTAGAGACCTCCCATCTCACCAGAACCTCTCGCCTGGATGGGAGCCACGAAGTCGGCGATGACCTTGCCGATGAAGCGGTTGACGATGCTGTTCACCACCGACGCCAGGCTGTTTGGAGGAAGAGGCATCCAATGAGTGTAGTCACCCCTCAGCAGTTTTTGCGCAGTGTAGAGGGAGTGATCGGCCAGGGAGTACCAGAGTACATAGGCTGGGTTGGTCATGAGCAGCAGAGCTGTACCGAAGCCGCGAATGAGCAGCACGAGGGCGGAATGGAGCACGAAGCAGCCGAAGATGGTCGTTCGTGCCAGGCTAGCGTCAGGGATCATGCCGTAGAAGGAAGGATCGTTGCGGCGCCTTTCAGGACTGACGTCGAACTGAGAAGAGGGGGGGGGTCGGG
>BRYB01000762.1:19263-37156 GCA_030267505.1 Tetraparma gracilis | reverse complement strand
CCTTCCCCCCCAACCCCCCCCCACCCTAACCCCCCCCCCGCAGCTACCAGAACTGCAGCACCCTGGTCGTGTGCCCGAAGTCGATGATCGGGGAGTGGGAGACGACCGCGGAGGACAAGGTGGGCGGCGTGGGCCCTCTGGAGTTCGTGAACTACGGCGCGAAGCTGCCCGAGCCGCCGGAGGGCGACGTGTTCGCGTCGCGCAAGGCGCCGGCGGCGTTCGCGTCCTCTTCGCAGCCGCTGCTGAGGGGGGAGAAGAAGAAGGGCAAGCGGCGCAAGTCCGGCGGCAAGAAGGCGAAGGGGAGGAGGAAGAAGAAGAAGACGGGCGGCAGCGACGACGACCTGGAGATCGACTCCTCCTCCTCCTCCTCCGAGAGCGAGTCCGAGGAGCAGGAGCAGGGCCCGGTCCTGGACCGCTCGACCCTCCCCCCCGCCGCCTCCGCCATCCCCTCCCCCTTCTTCCTCGTCGCCGACGAGGCGCACAAGCTGCAGAGCATGGAGGCCGCCGTCACCAAGGCCTTCCTGAAGCTCGCGCTCTCCCCCTCCTGCGTCGGCGTCCTGCTGCTCACCGGCACGCCCATGAACAACGGCCGCCCGTGCAACGTCTTCCCGCTCCTCAAGGCGGTCAGGCACCCGCTCGCCAAGAACCAGAGGAAGTTCGAGGAGCGCTACTGCGACGGCCGCTACAAGCAGTTGTGAGTGCGAGCGAGCGAGCGAGCGAGCGAGCGAGCGAAGCGAGCGCGCTCGAGAAGCTAGCGCTCAAGAGAAGTGAGCACGCTTTCCCCCAACCCGCCTTTTGCACGTGGGCGAGCGCGGAGGCGCGAGCAAGGAGGGCGAGAACAAAAGCGATTCCGGCGCAGGCTCGCGCTCAGCCACTTCGCTCAGGGCGTCGCTGGGGAACCCCCCCCCCCCCCCTACCCCCCCCCCTTACCCTCACCCCTCCCCCATTCTGCGCTCGCTTCGCAGCGGCCAGGGGCGCCAGGTGTGGGACAACAAGGGCAAGTCGAACATGCCCGAGTTGCACGACAAGATCGGGGCCTTCATGCTCGTCAGGACGAAAGAGGACGTGCTCAAGGACATGCCCAACCGCATCCGGGAGACGCGCAAGGTGGACCTGTCGAAGCAGCAGTTCAAGCTGTACGTGCGCGCGAAGCGGGTGCGAACGAGCGAGGCAAAGAAAAGCGGCTCCTTCTCAGCGAATGCAAAGGAGGTGCTCTTCAGCGGCGGAAGCGGGCAAGCGAGGGGACTGGAGGGGGCGCGTGCGAGCGAAGCGATTGCGCAAGCGAGGGGACTGGAGGGGGCACGCGCGAGCGAAGCGAATGCGCAAGCGAGAGGACTGCCGGGGGGAGACCCCCTGACCCCCCCCTGCGGCGGCGGGGTCGCACATGCGCTTGGCCGCTGGAGGCGTAAAACCCGCCCCCAAACTCGCGCTCGCGTGCACAGCCCCCCCCCCCACCCCCCCCCCAACCCCCCCCCCTCCACCCCCCCTCCCAACCAACATCCATGGCATGCTGCAGGTACCAGCTCGCGCTCGACGAGTTTAAGAAGCACTTCGACCACGACCCGGTCTACAACAGCTGGAAGGCGAAGGAGAAGGGCGCCGACTCCAACGCCGTCATGGGGGTGCTGACCAAGGTTTCCGCGACCTGCTCCCGCTGCAAGGCGGACGCGGCCGCCGAGATCGCGTTCAAGGTCCTCGAGAGCAAGGACGCGGTCGTCATCTTCACCATGTTCGTCAAGACGGCGGGGGCGATCCAGGAGAAGCTGCGCGAGATGGGTGAGAGCGAGCGAAGCTGCGTACTAGCGAGCGGAGAGGTTCGATGATGACATATAAAACCTCCGACTGTGTTACTATAATGCGAGTGGCAGGATCGGCAACCTCCGCTATGCGTAAACCCCAGAGAATGAAAAGGGTGCGCAATGATGAAGCATGAGAACCCCCCCCTCCCCCCCCTTCCCTCCCCCCTTCCCCCATCTCCCTTTGCTCACTCGCTTCGCTCGCTCTCGCGCAGGCATCGAGAGCGGCGTGCTGACGGGGGCGACGAAGCAGTCGGACAGGTGCGTTCATCCATAATCCGAACCACCCTCGCAAGCGCTAACTCTCTCTATCCTTTCACACGCTTCGCTCGCTTCCTCGCTCTCCCCCTTGCGCTCGCTTCGCTCGCGCACGCCGCCCACAGGGACGAGCTGGTGAGCAACTTCCAGGCGGGGCACGTGCCGGTGTTCATCGGCACGTACGGGGCCGCGGGCGTGGGCATCACGCTCACGAAGGCGTCGGACATCGTGCTCGTGGACCGCGCGTGGCGGCCGGGGGACGTGTTCCAGGCGGAGGACCGGATCCGGCGCATCGGGCAGACCAAGCAGTGCAGGAGCATCTGGCTGACCGCGTTCAAGTGGGACCAGCAGGTGGACGACCTCATCAAGAACAAGGAGGAGGCCATCACCCAGGTGGTCGCGGGCAAGGGGAGCGGCTCCAGCCAGTCCATGTCGCTGTCCGTGCCGGAGCTGCTGCGCGCCATGTCTTCCATGGAGATGGTGGGAGGCGGGGGAGGGGTGGGGGGGGGGGGCGGGGCGGCGGGGGGGGCGGGAGGGGGCGGAGGCTCGGTTGCGGCGGCGCCGGCGGCGCCGGCGCCGGCGCCGGCAGCGCAGGCGAGCGGGGGGGGGCAGAGGGGCATCGCGAGCTTCTACCCGACCACGACGGGTAACGCGGGGTTCTGAGCTGAGAGGGTGTGTGGAATAGTTGTGAGCAGTAGCGTGTCTTGTTAGGGTTGTTACAAAAACAATATCCGCGAGCGCACACGCATTTTGGTATTATGCAAGGAACGCGAGCGCGCCGCCCTCCTCCCCCTCCTCGCCCTCCCCCAGCACGTCCGCGACCTCCTCCTCCCGCCAGCCCCGCAGCCGCATGCGCCTCCGCAGGAACGCGTCCATCTCCCCCACGTAGCGGGTTTTGCGGAACGTGCTTCGCTTGCACACGTCCCTGAAGCCGCATTCGGGCGTGTCCTGCGAGGGTTGTTAGAGAGGGAAGGAGGGGGAGGGGGGTGGAGGCACGCACGACGATCCTCCGCGCGTGCTGCTTGAGCACGTCTGAAGAGAGGTGGGTGAGTGCTATGTGTCGAGATTATACGCTTTAGTCGCCTGTTCTTACCTGCGTGGGGCCACCAATTGGAGTAGCGGGCCTTCTCGAACCCCTCCATGCTGTCCGCTCGCACCATCCCTCCTCCCCCCTTCGGCCACGCGCTGCCGTCCTCCCGCGGAGCCTCCTGGCTCTGATCCAGCTCCTGGATTACGTCCAGGTACCTGCGAGAGCGTATGTTAGCGTGCGCTCGATGGCGATAGTTGTGGTGGACCCCCCCGAAATCCCCGCTTCGCTCGTTACCCCCCGCGCTCCATTGCGTGCCCCCCGCCAAAAGCTTCACCAAATACCGAATTTCCGCCCCCACCCCGCACCTCGCTTCGCTCCGGCTCCCTCGCTTCGCTCCGGCTCCCTCGCTTCGCTCCGGCTCCCTCGCTTCGCTCAGGCTCCCTCGCTTCGCTCGGCCGCACTCACTCCGCGAGCATCTCCAACCGCCTGGCCTTGTGGGGCGCCTCGAACTGGCCCGGTCGCCCGGCAAGCAAGCACTCCACCTCCTCGAAGAGCCCGGGATTCCGGAGGATCTCCTCGGCCACCGCGACCCCGCACGCTTTCGTGGTCATCAGGTTGTCGACGACGTCCTGCGGGCACCTGACGTTGCCGTTCGATAGCACCGGGAACGGCTTAAACTCCTCCACCAGCTTCGCGATCGACTCGAGGTCGGCGGAGCCGTCCCGCCTGGCGTCGGTCGTTCCCCGCTGCCGCCCGTGAACGCAGATCATGACCGCGCCCGCCTCCTTCAGCCGCGTTGCGTACGCGAGCGTGTCCTCGTACCTGCGAGCGAAGCGAGCACAGCGTGAGCGAGGGGAACATGAGAAGGGGGGGGGTGAGTAGCTCTTCTGTGGCAGGAGCGGGCAGAATCTAGGGTGCATAAAGAGATACCTGTCTGGGGATGAGCGGGTCGCAGGAGGTTGTCGGGGGGAGACCCCCCGAACCCCCCCCGTGGCTGGCGCGCGAGCGAAGCGAGCACAACAAAGATGCCCGTCTATGGGATAAGCGGGTCGCAAGAGGGTTGTCGGGGGGAGACCCCCCGAACCCCCCCTGCGGCCGGCGAGGTCGCACATGTGCTGCACATGTGCTCGGCTGCACATGTGCTCGACTGCACATGTGCTCGGCTGCACATGCGCTCGGCTGCACATGCGCTCGGCTGCACATGTGCTCGGCCGCACATGGCGCCTTCCCCGCCAGCCCTTCTTTGCGCCCCCCCCCCCCCCCCTTCTATGCGCTCCCCCCCCTCCCCCCCCCACACGCACGTCTCCTGCAGCCTGATCTTGACCGTGATTGCGAACTTCCCGTCCTGGCCGGCCGCCTCCACAGCCGCCTCGATCAACGCCACGCACAGGTCCCGCTCCTCCTGCAGCCACGAGCCGTAGCCGCCCTGCTTCGCGCGCAGCTGCGGGCAGCCCAGATTCAGGTCTGCTCCCCAGGCCCCGAGCTCCCTCGTCAGGAGGGCCGCCGCCGCGAACTCCGACGGCACGCGCGACGCGAACTGCACCAGCAGCGGCGCGTCTTCCGGCTTCACGCCTGTTCTTGACAGCGCGTCGGACCGATACTGAGCAGACTCTGAGAACTCCTTGGCAAGGAACATCTCGGTGTAGACGAGGTTGGAGGAGTGCCGGCGGCAGAGGGTGCGGAAGGGGAGGTCGCACTGGCCGACCATCGGCGCAACGGCCAAGATGGGATACGGCAGCGACAAGTGGGGCGTGATCGGTACGGAGGTAGCAGGGTGCAGGGGGAGTCTGATCGGGCAGCCTTCGGAGAGGGCAGACATCTCGTTAGGTACTTGGGAGCAGGTGCGGGGGCAAGGAGGTAGTTGAAGGAGCTGGGTTCTTTTTGAATGTCGATAAGTGCAGGGCACGTCAAGTCCGTTGGGCTTTGTGGGCTGGGAGGCTAGTGCAGATAAGTTGGGCCAGGACGAGGGGATGAGGGGGTCGAGGACCACCAGAAGGTTAGCGGTCATAGTTCTCCACTCTACCCACTCATTGGCCGCCGTCGGAACTTATTTCTACACCCACGTGTGAAGTAAGCTCGAAACTTTCTTTCGCATCTGCGACCTGCTCCCCCCCCCTTGCTGTTCTGGTCACGTCCCCCTCTCTGTCTCTTTTCCCTCATGAGGTCCCATGTTGCACCCCCTGGACCTCATGATAACGCGCTCATCTACGCTGCCGACAAGGGCTACACAAAGAAGGTGGAGGAGCTTCTGGCTGCAGGGGCGGACGTCAACTACATGTTGATGGGGAGAACCGCCCTCGTCACACCGCTCTTCATGGCTGCGCAGAACAACCACCTGCAAGTCGTGCAGGCCCTCCTCGACGCTGGTGCGGACGTGGACAAGGAAGAGACGGGTGGGACGGGAGACAACGATGGGCGCACGCCGCTCTTCATGGCTGCTCAGTTGAACCACCTGCAGGTCGTGCAGGCCCTCATCGACGCTGGGGCTGACGTGGACAAGGGGAGGACGACGGATGGGGTCACGCCGCTCTTCATGGCTGCGCAGAACAACCTCCTGCAAGCCGTGCAGGTCCTCCTCGACGCTGGTGCGGACGTGGACAAGGAAGCGACTACTGATTGGACCACGCCGCTCTACATCGCTGCGCATCAGGGCCACCTCGATACCGTGAAAGTCCTCATCGACGCTGGGGCTGACGTGGACAACTCACAGACGACGACTGGGTGCACGCCGCTCTTCCAGGCTGCGCAGGAAAACCACCTGCAAGTCGTGCAGGCCCTCATCGACGCTGGGGCTGACGTGGACAAGGGGCTGACAACGGATGGGTGCACGCCGCTCTTGGTGGCTGCGCAGAGCGTCCACCTCCGAGTCGTACAGGCGCTCGTCGCCGCTGGGGCTGACGTGGACAAGGGGTGCACGGATGATGGGCAGACACCCCTCACCGTCGCTGCGTACCTGGGCCACCTGGAGATCGTGAAGGCGCTCGTCGGTGCCAAGGCCAAGGTCAACAAAGCGAAGAACAACGGAACCACACCCCTCAACATCGCTGCGAATAGAGGCCACCATAAACTCGTGCATGTCCTCATCGCCGCTGCGGCAGATTTGAACGAGGTGGATGTTTGGGGTCGGACGCCGCTCATGATGGCTGCGTACGCCGGCCACCGTGCAGTCGTGCGGGCGCTCGCTGCCGCCGCTGCCGACGTTACCGTGCCGGAGCTGGCCCTCGCGCCGACCCTGCCGCTTCTTATTTCTGCGCAGCACGGCCTCCTCAATTTCTTCCCGCTGCTCCCGCCTGCGCTCGCCTCGAAGGGCGCCGACCGAGACGCGGTGCTCGCCTTCCTGCAGGAGAAGGAGCGCGCCGTGCGCCGCAGCGCGAATCGCGGGGACATCGAGCACCCGTATCTGCACATAATCTTGGCGCTCCCGGCGGATGTCGTCAAGGTCTTCGCAAACAGGTAGCAGGTAGCGATTTGTGTTTCTACATCCACTGTCCCTAATAGTACACGTACAACCCCCCCCCCCACGCTCAGACGCCCGCCTCGTCCTGCTTCCTCTTCTTGGCGGCCGCCGGCTTGATGTTCTCCTCCTCCTCCTCGTCGAGCTCCTCCCCCCCCCCCGCCAACTTGATGTTCTCCTCCTCCTCTTCGTCGAGCTCCTCCCCCCCTCCCTCCCCCCCGCCCTCCCCCTCCCCTCCCCCCCCCAGCAGCTCCCCCGCGGCCTTCAGGAGCGGCGTGCCGACGCCCTCCCACCTCTCAACGTCGTACGGCTCGCTGTCGGCGAACGTCGCGAGAAAGTCGGGGCCTGCGACGGAGAGGAGGACTCCAATGAGCTCGGCCGCGGTCGCCTCCTGCAGCCCCATCTTCTTCATCATGGCCTTCATCTGCTTGTCGGTGGCCTCGCTCCCCCCCGAGCCGTTCTCTCCGCACCCCGTCTCGAGCACCACCACCGGCTTGCTCTTCTTGACGGTGCGGGCGAGGATGGAGAGGCTGCCCATGTCGCACTGGGTGAGCGCCGCCCAATTCATGCTCAGAGCGAACTGGTAGCCGGCCTGGGGGGGTGGCGAGAGGGCGAGACAGCGGAGCGAAGGGGGGGGGGGTCGTGAGGGCGAGACAGCGGAGAGAAGGGGGGGGGGGTCGTCACGCACCATGGTGTAGTCGGTGATGCGCACGGTGGCATCGCAGACTTCGCCGAAGTCCCCGTCGGCGTTGAGGCCCTGCTCTCCCTTGGAGAAGGACCGGCGTCCCGAGAGCTTGCCGCCGACGAGGGCGAGGAGCTCCCCCCTGGCCTCGGGGCGCACGCCGGGGGGCAGCACGATGCCGGCGTTGGCGACGGGGGAGAGGGACAGGGAGTTGGGGATCAGGTCCGCGTAGCTGAAGCGGGTGGGGTGCGGCATCTGGGTCGGCATCATGGTCGAAGGGGGGCGGCGGGGCTGTCGGGGGAGGGCGAGGGGGGGGGGGGGAGGGGGGGAAGGGGAGGGGGGGGTTAGGGAGGGGGCTGAGGGGTGGGTGAGAGGAGGGAGGGCGGAGGAGAGGGAGGTCGGAGGGAGGAGGTGCGGGGAGAGGAGGTTCGGGGAGAGGAACTGCGAAGAGATGAGGAGCGGGGATACGAGGGATGGGGATACGAGGTGCGTGGAGAGGAGGCGCGTGGTGAGGAGGCGCAGGGGCGGGGTGGTTCGGCTGTGTCGAGGTGCCGGGCAGGGGATCGAGCAACTTCGAGGAGCAGGACGCGAGCTGGGGGGAGGGGGAGCGGGAGGATGGGAAGGTGGAGCGAGGAGGGGGGGGCGAAAGGTGCTAGGAAGGGGTTAGGGGGGGGGGGAGGTCGCGAACAGGTGGCTGAGTGAAGTGCTGGCGCCCCGAGCGCCTCGCCCCCCTCCCCCCTCGCTTCCTCCTCCAACGGAGTGCCACCCCACCTCACCCCAGGCGCGCCAGACCCCGCCCCTGCGTGCACGCTACCTCGCACCCCCTACCCACCTCTGAGTGCCGCGGCTCGCCTCCCCCTCAACTGTGTCGACCCCCTCGGCTACCCGCCCTCCCTCCTCTTCTGAGATGTCGAAGGCCGTCGTGTACACTGGCGCTGACCCTCCCAGGGACGAGGATGGGGGAGCGATCGGGGAGTGGCAGGGGGACAAGGAGGTCACCCACGTGACCCTCGCCGACGGGCTCACGGAGATCAAGTTCAAAGCGTTCCGCGGCTGCAAGGGCCTCACCAACCTCTGCTTCCTCAAGGGCTCGGTCATCACGACTGTCGGGGACAGCGCGTTCCAGCTATCAGGCATCATCACCCTGCAGGGGATGGAGCGCGTGAGGAAGATCGGCAACACGGCCTTCGCCAACTGCGTGGACCTGCGCAGCATCGAGGGCTTGGGCTGCGTGGAGATGGGCTGGGGCTGCTTCGCCTACTGCTGCTTGCTGCAGTCGATGAAGGGGTGGCCTGCCTCCGTGACGGTGATCCCCGGGGGCTGCTTCCAGCACTGCATCGCCATGGCCACCGTCGACTGCAACCTCTCGCACGTGACGTCCATCGGGGTCAGCGAATACGGCAACCATGCCTTCGCTGGCTGCACCTCGCTGCTCCCTCCCTCGCTCTCCAAGGGGGACGCCGACCCCGCCGCCGTCCTCCTCTTCCTGAAGAGGAAGGCCTTCCTCGAGACTCCCGCGGGGGTCGCAGAGCTCGAGAACGCCGCGCGGGCCGCAGAGCTCGAGGCTGCCGCGCAGGCCGCAGAGCGTGAGATTGCCGCGCGGGCCGCGGAGGACTCGCTCCTGGCCGAGCTCGATGCGGAGGACGCGGCGAAGAAGGTTGGGAAGAAGAAGAAGAAGAAGAAGAAGAAGGCGAGCGGCAAGAAGGGGGCGCAGCAAGCGGAGCCGGACGACTGGCGCAGCGACTTCCAGCGCTACGAGCAGTCCGAGATGATGCGGGGGGTGGAGCAGCGGAAGCGGCAGCGGAATCTGGAGGAGGCGGCCAGGGTCATGGCGGCGCACGAGCAGAAGATCGCGGCCCTGGGGCTCCCTCCCCGCCTCGACCCTCCCCACGCCGCTCCCTCCGCTGCCCCCGACGCGCTCGCCGCCTTCCAGCGCGAGCGCTGGCCCCAGCTGGCCGACCTCGCGGCGGCTGCGCCGCCGTCCCAGTCGCAGGAGACGGCGGAGGAGATCGCGCTCACCGCGCTCGACCCCCCCCCCCTCCTCGCCGCCGCCTCCGACCTCTCGGTCTTCGCAGCACACAGGCGCGCCTCCAGCGCGCTCACGGAGGACACCTTCATCTCCAGGCGCTCCTCCAGCGCGCTCACGGAGGACACCATCTCCAGGCGCTCCTCGGAGGACACGCCCGCGGAGACCCAGGAGGACATCGAGGCGCAGATCGCGGCGCTCGGCCCGCCCCCAGGCTACGTCCGCGCCCCCCCCCCGCCGCCGCCCCCGCCCGCCGCCGCGGCCGACGCGTTCCTGGAATCGCTTCTCGCCGCCCCCCCTCCCGCGCCCCCTGTGCCTCCTCAGGCTCGCGGCGACGAGTCCCTCGAAGAGAACGTGGCCGAGCTCCTAACTTCGGTGTTCGGCGCCGACCCGCCGCCGCAGGACGTGACCGTGATGGCGCTGTTCGCGAGGCTCCCCCCTGACAAGGCCCGCGAGCTCGCCGAGTTCGCGCACGGCCTCGTGCAGAGGTAGTCTCTGCACCCACACACCTCATTACTCGTTTAGTTTTCACCAATCCTCGCCTATTACTCCTCCCCCCCCGCTCATGATCCTGCTCCACATCCTGCTTCTTGAAGGAATCCTGCTGCTCTCCCTGATTGTGTCCCCCGCGGCCACACCAGCGACGCCGACCTGAGGGTCTTCCAGAGCGCGCGCGAAAAAGGCTAGAGAGTTCCAAATTCATACCGCAACCCTGATTTCCCTGACAATACCCCACCCCCCCCCCCGTTCCCCTAAACCCCGCAGTGAACCCCTGCCGTCGCATCCACCTCCGTTCGGCGCGTACCCCCCCCCCGCGCGTGGCACCGCGCGCTCGCTCAGCACACGTGGCCGGTGTGGTGCTGCGTGCCCTTGCCCCTCCTGGTGCCGTGCAGGTCGAGGTAGCCCTCGGAGGCGCCGTCGAGGAACTCGATCGCCTCCGTCATGGAGGACAGCAGGTTGCGGGCGAGCACCATGGTCAGGTTGCTCTTGACCACGATCCTCATCATGGTGCCCGTGGCGGGCGCGTCGGAGAACAGGGGCAGCGTGGTCTCCTCCACGGGGTGGTGAAAGGACATGGCGTACGCCGACACATACCTGAAGGCGTGTGGAGTTAGGGTAGGAGGGCGCGAATACCAGCGCGACTTCGCCGGCCGCAGGGGGGGTTCGGGGGGTCTCCCCCCGACAACCTTGTTGCTTGCCCGCTTCCTCTGCAGCAGAGAACGTCCTTTGCACTCGCTTCGCTCGAGCAACCTTCTCGCTTGCCCGCTTCCGCCGCAGCAGAGCACCTCCTTTGCACTCGCTTCGCTCGTGCGCCGCCTCGCGCTTGTCTCACCAGTGGTGCCTGTGCGCGAGCGGCGTGTGAAGAGTTAGTGGTCGAGATCGGCGCGGGTCATGAGCAGAAGCGGAACGTACTCGGCCACGATGTGCTGGAAGTCGATGTCGTCGTAGGCGAGCTTGAGCGCGGGGTTGAGGTAGGCGGACACGACGGGCAGGCAGCCGGAGTCGCCCCCGTCGATCATGATCCAGCGCGGCAGCCCCTTGTGCGTCATGGCCTTGAGCCCGTCGCGCAGGAACTTCGCGGTCTCCATCTGAGCCCGCACCTTGGTGCGGTAGCCCTCCGTTCCGAGGCGCAGGAACTTGTAGAGCTGCACCATGGGGCCGGAGGCGGGGCGGGAGAAGTTGAGCGTGAAGCTCTCGCCCTTGCCGCCGAGCTGCGAGCGAAACGAGCACGAAGGAACAGTTAGTTGGGAGCGCCCAAGAGCAACCTCGCCGGCCGCGGGGGGGGTTCGGGGGGTCTTCCCTCGACAGCCCCTGCTTCTTGTCGCTCACCTCGCCGCACCCCCTCCATCCCCATCGCGTGTCCGCTCTCGCCGCAGAAGAGCACCTTCGTCTCGCCAGCGTCGCTCGCGCCCCCTCCAGCCCCAGCACTTGCCCGCTCTCACCGCAGAAGAGCAACTTCTTCTGCGAAAGAAGCGAGCCTGAGCGACCTCGCAGACCGCAGGGGGGGTTCGGGGGGTCTCCCCCCGGCATTCCCTTCGCTTGTTGTCCGCTCTCGCCGCAGAAGAGCTCCTTCGTCTCGCCCGCGTCGCTCGCGCCCCCGTAACCCGCTTCTGCCGCAGACGGCGCTTAAATCGCACGTACGTAGGACACGCTGATCGCGACGTGGTCCGAGAGGTTCTCGCGCTGGCGCCAGACGACGAAGCCGGTGCCCACGCACGACTCGCCGAACTTGTGGCCGGAGGCGGAGATGGACACGACCTCGGGGAGGCGGAAGTCCCACGCGGGCACCTCCTCCTGGAAGGGCGCCACGAAGCCGCCGGACGCCGCGTCCACGTGCACCGCCACCTGGTAGCCCTTGGCGGCGTTCACCTCGCGCACCACCTGGAGCGAGCGAGCGCGAAGAAGATTTAGCGGTTGGGATGGGCGGAGTTGGGTTGGCTGGGTGGGGTACCTTGCAGATGCCGGCCACGTCGTGGTAGTGCCCCGCGTAGTGGTCGCCCAGGACGGCCACCACGCCCGCCGTGTTCTCGTCGATCGCGGCGCGGATGTCCTCCGGGTCCGGGCAGAAGCACCCGACGCGCGGCGCGCTGCGGTCGGGGGGGTCGGTCGGGGGGGGTCAGTGTGCGATGTTGGTTCCTCGCTCGCGCGTGTACTCACATGAAGATGGGGTCCACGTCGTTGTACCTAAGAGGGCAGAGGCAGAGTGAGCAGCGCGTCGGGCCGAGCTCCACTCCCAGCGAGCGGGCCCAGGAGCCAGCTCTCTTTCGCGCGCGCATCCTCTTTATGCTCGCTCCGCCCAAGCGTTCGCTCCGCTCGCGTGCTCGCTCCGCTCGAGCGCGTGCTCGCCCCGCTCGCGCGCTCTCTCCGCTCGCTTACTTGAAAAGCTTCTCCCACGCCGCCTGGAAGGTGGTGGAGATGATGACGTTCGGCTGCAGCTTGCGCGCCTCCTTCTTGGAGAGCCCGCCCCTCTGTGCCATCCACGCCCTCCACCTGAACTTCAGGCACAGCCCGCCGAGCAGGCACGCCTCGGTGGAGCCCACGGTGCCCGCGCCGCTGAAGCAGCCGTACTCCTTGAACGAAGCCGGCTCCGGGCAGTTCCAGAGCCGCGCGACGATGTTCACCGTGTCGTTGTGCAGGTTGAACGAGCCGGGGTACACCGTCTGGTCCGCGAGGTTGATGCGCAGACCCGCGAGCGCCACCTCCTGCTCCTCGCGCTCCTGCACCACGTTCACGTACGACGACGTGTTGAGTTCGGGTTTGACTGGGAGGTTCGGGGGGGGTTCGGGGAGGGTTCGGGGAGGGTTCGGGGAGGGTTCGGGGAGGGTTAGCGGGGGGCGATCGCCAAGAAGGCGCCCTCCTCTGCGCTGCTCTCCGCGGCCGGCTTTGCGCTCGCTCGCCTCACAGTCCAGCAGGGAGTACTCGGTCACGCGGCGCATGGCGTGGTCGGGCGACATGCCGGCGGGCGGCATCGACGAGATGGAGGAGCTGGGGGGGAGGGGGGGGGAGGGCGGGGTGGGGGGGGCGGGGGGGGGAGGGTGGGGGTGAGTGCGCTGGAGGTGGGGTATGTGTGGCTGAGGTGAGAACGTACCCAGTGTCGGTCGAGCTGTAGTACTGCATGCTCGCCTGGCGGCTGGGGTCCTGGGGCGGGGAGGGCATGCGAGAGCGCTTGGAGGGGGAGCCGGACATGGGGAAGACGGGGAGGAAGATGTGAGGACATGATTAGGGAAAGGGGGGAGGAAGAATGGAGTATTCAATCTATCCACCAACGGTGCATCTTACGTCGCCCCAGCGCGCCTGCCGCTGTGTTGTGTTTACTCCTCGCACTCGCGCCTATCTTTTTTGGCACGATGGTTGGCGACCCCCGCCCCGTTCTCCGAATACCGCCTGAGGCTTGCTCTCCTGCTATTTCAGCGCGGCCTACATCCCCATCTCTCCACCAACGCCCCCCCCCCTCCGCCAGCGATCCCCTCCCTCACCTCCAGCCAGCGTCTACCCCCCAACCCCCCCCCCCCCGCCCTCCCGCTCACCCTCCTCCCCTCTGCCACCCCAGCCCATCCATGCCCCTCCTAACGGCGTCCACCCCGCGCAAGACGCGCACCTCCCTCCTTGCCTCCGCCCCCCCTCCCCCCTCCTCCCCCCTCGCCTTCCTCCTCTCCCTCGCCCCCCCGCCCTCCGTCTCCTCCCCCCTCCTGCTGCTCCTCGAGGCGCTCCTGCTGCCGCTGATCATCTCGCGCGTCGCGTACACGGAGATCGACTGGCGCGCGTACATGCAGGAGGTGGCCGGCTACGTCGGGGGCGAGCGCGACTACCGGGAGCTGCGGGGGGACACGGGCCCGCTGGTTTACCCCGCGGGGTTCCTGTACGTGTACCGGGTCCTGCGAAGCGCGTGTGGCGGCGACGGGTCGGACGTGCGCCTGGCGCAGCACATCTTCGCCGGCGTGTACCTGCTCAACGCCGCCGTGCTGCACCGGGTCTACCGGCTGTGCCTCGCGCCCGAGCCCTCCCCCTCCTCCAACTTCCTGTACCTGGCGGCCATCTCCCTGCTGTCGCTCTCGAAGCGCCTGCACTCCATCTACGTGCTGCGCTGCTTCAACGACACCGTCTCCACGCTGCTCCTCAACGCGTCCCTGCTCCTCTTCCTCACCCCGATGAAGCACCGCAACCACGCCGCGTCGCTCGCGTACTCCCTCTCGGTGTCCGTGAAGATGAACACGCTGCTGTACGCGCCCGCCGTGCTCCTCCACTACCTGCAGGTGAGGCGCCCCCCGCCGCTTCCCGCCCCCCAGGTTCACCTTTAGACACAGCCGTGCCTAACCCTCCTCTCGCGCTCGCTTGCCGCAGACCTCCTCCCTCCCCTCCACCCTCCTCTCTCTCTCCATCTGCGCGCTCGTGCAGCTGCTCCTCGGCTTCCCCTTCCTCTCCACCTTCCCCCTCTCCTACCTGCGCAAGGCCTTCGAGCTCGACCGCGTCTTCGCGTACGAGTGGACCGTGAACTGGCGCTTCCTGCCGGAGGCGACGTTCGTATCCAAGCCGTGGGCGCTGCTCCTCCTGTCGCTGCACCTGCTCTCGCTCGCTCTCCTGATCCGCAAGTGCGTGCCCGAGCGAGCGCCCAACGACGCGGGTACCTACCCCCCCCCCTCACCCCCTCCCCCCACCCCCCCTCCACAGGTACTACAAGGCCGCCCCCCTCCTCCCCTCCTCCTCCTCCCGCACCCCCAACCCGCTGTACGTGTCCCTCCTGCTCTTCTCATGCAACTTCCTCGGCATCGCCTTCTCCCGCACCCTCCACTACCAGTTCCTGGCGTGGTTCCACGACTCGCTCCCCCTCCTCCTGCTCGCCGGCTACGCGCCCCTGTCCTCCGCCTCCCCCTCCCCGGCCTCCCTCCTCCTCGGCGCCGCCGCCGCGGCGCTCACCATGGGCGCCATCGAGTACTCCTTCCTCGTGTACCCCTCCACGAACCTCTCCTCGGCCGTCCTGCAGATCGCGAACCTGGTCGTGCTCGTCGGGATCTTCCGCGCCGACGTGCCCAAGCCCTTCCTCAAGAAAGCAGCCGCCAAGCGCGCGTGACGAAAATGTCTCTGTTGTTCTTAAAAAACTTTCTTCTCTTACAATCCCATTGCGATTACGGGTTGCCGCCCGCGTTCTCCCTGATGATGTCCGCGATGGCGGTCTCGATATCTACGACGATACTCTGGTCCTGCTCATAGCTCCTGATCCTCTTGTGCGAGTCTGCCTTCGCCGCCCCCGCCCCCTTCTTCTTCACCTTCTTCGAGACGCGCCGCTCGAGGTTCCTCTCCTGGTGCCTCCGGTAGACCTGCGCGGTCTCCAAGCCGCCCCCCGCCTTCCCGCTGGCCCCGCCCTTCTCCCACGAGCTCGTCCTGCTGCGCGCGCCCTCCCGCCCCACGCGCGCCTGGTCGAGCAGGCTCGGGTGCTCCTGCCTGATGAAGCCGAACGTGCCGACCTGCGAATAAAAATTAGACGCGTGAAATGTGCGAGCGTGCGGCCGAGCACGTGTGTGAGCGAGCGAGCCTACGCGGGCTCGCCGGCCGCAGGGGGTTCGGGAGCCGCAGCAGTGCCGGCCGCAGGGGGGGTTCGGGGGGTCTCCCCCCGACAGCAATCGCTTGCCCGCTCCCGCCGCAGAAGAACACCATCTCTCTCTATCTCTCTCTCGCTTCGCTCGCTCCGCTCGCTCCGCTCGCTTCGCCCGCACCTTGGAGTAGCCCACCACGCCCACTGCGCCCGGCGGCGTGTGCGCCACGCTCTGGTCGTTGAACCTGCCTACGGAGCTCGCCACCTCGCTGCCCTCCGCCAGCAGCGAGCCCTCCCCGCGCTTCTCGCTCGTGTTGTACAGGTTGCTCAGGAGCGGCGCGGGCAGCATGTGCGCGTCCAGGGAGTTGCCTCGGGACATGTGCGCGTCCAGGGAGCGGGCGGAGGACGACGGGATGCTGGAAGCGACGCTGCTCAGAGGGTTAGCACGGGGCCGCCCCACGAGGTGCGCTCGCGACTCACCTGTTCTGGATGCTGCGGTAGGAGACGTCGCCCACGCTCCCCGACCTGCTCCGGTTGCCGCCCTTCTTTCCCTTGTTTTTTTTCTGCAGCACCCTGCCGCTCTCCACGTAGATGTCGATGGACTCGTCCGAGTCGGTCCCGTTGCCCTCCCCGCCCACTCCCGCGCCGCCCTCCTCGTCCCCGCTCTCGCTCAGGTCGGAGGGGGCCCTGCGGTGAGTAATCTCCGCGCCCTCGCCGATGAAGCCCGACCCCTCCCCGAACCTGGGCGTGCTGGGCTCGCTCCCGCGAGAGTGCGTCAGGAACAACGGCTCCCCGTAGCTTTGGTGTGGCGGGGTTAGAGGCGCAATGAGCGAAGCCAGCGAAGCCGGCGAAGCCAGCGAAGCCAGCGAAGCCAGCGAAGCGAGCACAGCGAGCGGAGCAAGAACGGCGAGAGACGCGAGCACAGCAGCGAGCACAGCCAGCAAACAAAGTGCACGAAAATGCCCAACACCCCTTTGCGCTTGCTTCGCTCGCTCCCCGCTTCGCTCGCTCGCGCTCGCAAACAAAGTGCACGAAAATGCCCAACACCCCTTTGCGCTTGCTTCGCTCGCTCCCCGCTTCGCTCGCTCGCGCTCGCAAACAAAGTGCACGAAAATGCCCAACACCCCTTTGCGCTCGCTTCGCTCGCTCCCCGCTTCGCTCGCTCGCCGCGGCTACGCACCTGCCCGGCTCGCACAGGTTCTCGGGGATGGCGACGATGTCCCCGCGCGGGCGCTGCTGGTAGTAGAAGTTCATGCTGCGCGACACGAACTGCGACGTGAACACGGACACCACGAGCAGCGGGAAGACGGCGGCGAAGTCGGACATGTTGACCGGCTCGCCGTGCTGGCCGCCCGTGAAGCTCTGGATGGTGAGCGTGATGATGAGCATGATGCCTGTGCGAGTGAACATTGGTTAGCGCGGAAACCAGCGCGGGGGGGGACGCACGCACCCATGGCCGCCCTGAATGTGACGACGTGCGCGCTGCCCATCAGACACAGCAGCAGGACGACTGGGTAGCTGCGGATGCTCGCCCAGTCCAGGCTCTTGAAGACGACGCCCGAGAAGAGGTCGTTGATGACGTGCGACAGGGAGGCGGACACGAAGAGGGGGGCCCAGAACTGGCCGCCGGGCAGGTTGGTGCCGAGCGACACGCTCACGCTGATCGTCTTGGCGGCCGCGAACAGCAGCGCGCACGCGGTCGTCGTCTGCTCGTTCACGGACTCGGAGGAGCAGACCTTGAAGGCGTTGAGGGGCGTGTTGTTGCCTGTGAATGGGAGCGGCGACTCGCCGCGGTCCAGGATGGACTGGTGGGAGGGTTAGAGGGTGGGAAGGGGGGGGAGGTGGGGGGGGGGGGCGAGGCGTACCTGCAGCTGCTGCTCTCCCCAGAACTGCGCCTCGGGCACGTACCTGTGGGCGAAGTAGGATGAGGTGAGGCGGGGGGCGACCAAAACAACAACGCAGCTCTCTCGCGCTCGCGTGCGCACGCACATGCTGATTGTGCCGACGATGCCGCCGAGCAGCAGGCCCAGGACGAAGTCGGCGATGACCACACGCGCCGAGGGATGCCCCTGCTCCGCGTCGTTGCTCCCGTAGCTCTGGATGATGAGCGGGTGCTGGCGCAGCGCTGTCGCCGGCTGGGGCTGCGACGGCGTCGCGAAAGGCGAGTACCTGCGTGCGCGCGTGTTAGAAGCGGCCCTCCCATCCAATCCCCCTCGCGCGCTCGTACAGATTGCTCTTGCTATACCAGTTGGACTTGATGGCTGTGTCCTCGTTCGCGCGGCCCTTCCCCAGCAGCGCCTGCGCCCCCACGGAGCGCTGTCGGATGTGCTGCTGCTGCTTGTCGTACGCCTTGTACTCCTGCTCCGCGCGCGTGGTGCCTGGCTCCTCCTCCTCCTTCTTCTCGAGCATCTTGAGCGCGGAGTAGCTGTGGTGCTGGATGCCGTCCTCCCCCGCCGCCCTCTGGGCCGTCGCTGGCACCGTCTCAATGTGGCACCGGCCGCACCAGCCCCGGAAGATGTTCTTCAGGTCCGTGTTGCAGAACTTCTTGCCCACCAGCACCTGCGCGCAAGTAGCGGCGTTAAAAGGGAGGAGGGGCAGGGGGGTGGGGGGGGGGGG
>BRYB01000747.1:3674-13900 GCA_030267505.1 Tetraparma gracilis | reverse complement strand
CGCACTAACGCCCACGCGCAGGTACGAGACGGACTTCTTCATCATGGACGAGTACCCGCTGGCCGTGAGGCCTTTCTACACGATGCCGAACCCCAAGGACCCCAACCTGTCCAACTCGTACGACGTGTTCATCCGCGGGCAGGAGATCCTGTCGGGGGCCCAGCGCATCCACGACCCGGAGCTGCTCGTGGAGCGCGCGAAGGCCTGGGGCATCCCCTACGACAGCATCCGCGCCTACGTCGACTCCTTCAAGCACGGCGCGCAGCCCCACGGCGGCGGCGGCATTGGCCTCTCGCGCGTCGTCATGCTCTTCCTCGGCCTCAAGAACATCCGCAAGTCCGCCTTCTTCCCGCGCACGCCGAAGCGCATCTCGCCCTAAAACGGCGAAGGAAAGAAAGGGGTGGGGAAGGGGGGGGCTTTGGGGGCGGGGGAGTTCTCTAGCGCTGCCAATTTACACGAAACAAATTTACCCCTGTTCAGGACCGGCTTGGAGGAAGGGTGCCAGGTGGGGTTGGGGGGTCGACACCTTCCTTCTACACACAGTCCTCGGCGAGATCAGTTCCGATTGAGCCCACCCTCCAGCGTCGAGTGCGCTGAGATTTCGCGCAGGAAGCCCTCAAATTAATTTATTCACGTGCACGTGCGCGCTCGCGAGCAATGCATTGAGGCCGCCCACGCGCACCACCCCACACGCCCCCGGATCCTAACCATATTGTCATCTCCCCAATCTCCAAGAGGACCGTGAGTGCTGCTGCGTTTGGGAGAACGTTGGCGGGGGAATTGGGAGGGCGGGTGGAGATGGGGGCAGCCGGCTGGCTTGGTACCCCATGGTCTTCGCCCGCACAAGAAAACCGGTCGCCGGTCGCCCCAAGTACCCCCCCCCTCCCGCACCTGCAGACCCACCCCCCCCCACCCACCGCCGCCGAGCACCTTTTGCCGGTCCCTACACACCGCCGCTACCTACCCGCAACCCACAACACCGCCCCCCCATCGCCTCCATTCAACCCCAACGATCTCCGCCAGCTGTTCCTACTTTCACCTCCTTTATAACCCCTTCCATCCCCCCCCCCAGACTGAACATGCCAGCCGAACCCCTGAACCCCCAGGGCGCCATGCTTATAGACGCGGCTAAGGAGGGTGACGCCGAGAAGGTGCGGGAGCTCCTCGCCGCGGGCTCGGACGTCAACTACGTCAGGCCCCGACCCACCGAAAGCGAAGACGACGATGACTCAAGGAGGACCCCGCTCTTCAAAGCTGCAGAGGGAGGGCACCTGGAGGTCTTGCAGATCCTCATCGACGCTGGAGCGAACGTGAACAGGGCGAGGGACGACGAGGTCACGCCGCTCTCCATTGCTGCGAGCACTGGCCAACTGGAGGTCGTGAAGGCGCTCGTCGGTGCCAAGGCTGATTTAAACTTATTCGGCGGCTCCCAGGACAGGACAGCCCTCCGTGCAGCATCCGCCAACAACCAAACGTCGGTTGTCGAGTACCTCAAGTCTGTGGGAGCGCCGATGGATGTGTAGCGGTGTGTCCAGGATCCCCCGATGGGCTAAAAACGTAAACGATACACGAGAAGGGAGAAGCCCTTTTTTTTCGAGACTCTTGCAATTGTGTGGCCAGACAAATTGAGTCTCACTTAAAGTATACCCCCTTCCATCCTTAGGCGCGCACATCCATTTCGTCCTCGGACTGCGCGTCTGCCGCGCTATCCTCCGCGACGAACCACGCGAACGCCGGAGCGCGCGACTTTGCCTCGGTCTTTGCGCTCATCTCCTCATTGAAGATCTCCCTGGTGATAGGTTCCGCGCAGCCAAAAAAAATGTTTCTTTGTAACCGTCGTTCCCAGGACACGACCGCGGGTCGCACGGCCCCCCCGCTCCATTCCTCGGGGCGGGGGCGGGGGGCGGCGACGAGGGTCACGACGACATCAACCAGGGCAGGTGGTAAAGTACGAAGGCGGGACCCGATGCGCGATATCTTTTGTTCCCCGGGACCGCGAAAACGTGCCCCACCGCGCGGTTTAACAATAATTTTTGCGGCGGGCACTTTTTTAACGTTTAATCGGAACCACCCACAGCACCTTGATGCCATCACCCAACACCTTTCGCGTCGCTGACTCCGCCCTCCCCCCTCCCCCCCTCCAACCCAATCCCAACCTCAGCCCCCGATGTCCCTGACGAGTGTCTCCCCGTCGCTGGTCCGTCTGGCCGTGGGCGGCTGGTCTCTGTTCATCGCGGAAAACGTGCTCCTCTCTCACAACCGAACTTTCGTGATCGAGCTGCTCGATAACCAAGAGGAGCACTATCACTATGTGTATGGGACCTGTTCCACTGTGGCAACCCTCCTCATCGCGTACGGCTACAAGTCTGTGCGCAACCAGGCCCCCTTCTTCCCTTCTGCTGGCACGCCCACACGACGGGCTCTGGCCCTTGGCCTCCAGGCCGCCGGACTGGTTGGCCTTTCGCAGATGGCGCCCAAGCTTCAGGTTCCGGTAGCCCTCGCCCCCCCTTCTCCCTCCCCCGCCTCCCCCTCCTCCCCCTCCTCCCCTGCCCCTGCCCCCGCCCCCGCCAACCCTGTGTGGCAGGTCCGCTGCCCCTTTGATTTCACGCCCTCCAAGGACGACTCTGTCCAGGGCATGGCCCGCATCTCCCGGCACTCCTCCCTGTGGTCCTTCGCCTCCCTCTCCCTCGGCTCCGCCTTCGCCGCCGCCTCCATCCCCCAGGCGCTCTGCCTCTCGGGTCCCCTCGCGGTCGCGCTGATTGGCGGGGCGCATCAGGACTACCGGTTCCGCCGTGGGGTGGGCGGCAACCTGCCCCCCGACCTCGACAAGCAGACGTCAAACGTGCCGTTCGCTGCCATGCTGTTAGGTAATCAGAAGGAGGGCGTCCTGGGCTCGTTCGTGGGCCTGGCCGACGAGATCAAGTGGCTGAACGCAGGCGTGGCGGCTACGGTCGCGTTGGGGCTCGCGGCCAGGCGCGCCAGGCTGCCTCCTATCGCGCGGAAAGCGGCGTTCTCCTAGTGTTTCGCGCCAGGTTTAAAAACTAACAAACCTTCCCTTTCTTCCCTTTCTTCCATGCACAATACTAGCACATCAGTTCTTCTTCTGCATCGGATTTTCAGCCGCAAACTCGCTGCCCCTGAGGTCCCCGAAGCCGACCAGCTCCAGGTCTTTGTTCGCTTCCCTCTCCGTGCCGCTCGAGCCCCTCCCCTTCTTGAACCAGCCGATCTCAAAGTCTTGCAAGCTCATCCTGCCGCCCCCGCCCCCCGCCCCCCTATCCCGCACAGCCGTCACAACGGAGAGCGCGCAGCCGCCGCAACCTGCCGCGAGGAGCGCGCCGCCGACTGCGCCGATCTGAATCAAAGAGAGCCCGAACAGCCTCGAGGCGGCGGCCCCCGACTTCAGCAGGTGATCCGGGGGGACCCAAACTTGCTCCGCTTCCACCTTCTCCACCCCGACGTCGTCGCCCAGCTTCCCCCCCCCGTCCGCCTGCTGCACCTGATCCGCCAAGGTCCCGTCGTCCGCAGCCTCCGAAAGGTCCTCCACCAGCATGTCCGCGAACTCCCCCTCGTGTGCTGCCGGGACGCCACCCGCCCTCACCCTGAAGTCGACGGAAAGCGAAGCCCCTGTCAGCCTCCTCCGAGCCCCCCCGCGTAGCAGTCGTACCTGGGAGCGAAATAGCGAGATGAGCAGTTGTTGCCGGCGGCGCTCGAAATGTTGGCGCTGCGCTCGCTTCGCTGGCTCGCTCAGTAGCGAGATGAGATTAGCAGCCGTTGCGCGTCACTGTCTCTCACCTCCACCACTTCAACCTCCACTCCCTCCCCCACCCCTTCTAGCGCTCCCGCTATGCCGGCCGCGAGCTCGTCCTTGAAAGCGTCCAAGTCGTCCCCCTCGGGTAGCTCGAAGTCGTCGGCCACGTTCGAAAAGACCACCTCGGCTTCGATAACCACCTCGACGACGTCGTCTGTCGCGCCCCAAGTCGGGGAGGAGGTTGGGCGGGTTGTGGGGGGCGCGGTGGTTGGAGAAGCGGAGGGGGCGGGGGTAGGAGAAGCGGAGGGGGCGATGGAAGGAGAAGTGCTCGGAGCAGCCGTGGGGGCCCCGACGCACTCCGACGCGAGGCAGGTGCCGCTCGCGCAGTCGTCAGCGACCAAACAGCCAGCCCCCACCTCGCACGCGCCGCATTCCCCCCCGCAATCCACGTCGGTCTCCTGGCCGTTCTTTCTCCCATCCGCGCAGTGCGACTCCGTCGGGCTGGCCGAGGGGCTCGATGTGGGGGGCGGGGTCGGGCTCAGGCTCGGCGCTCCGGTGCTCAAGGTCGGGGCCGGAGTCGGGCTCGGACTCGGCGCTCCGGTCGGGCTCGCTGACGGAGCCAGCGTCGGGGACAGGGTCGGACTCAGGCTCGGCGCTCCGGTGCTCAAGGTCGGGGCCGGAGTCGGGCTCGGACTCGGCGCTCCGGTGGGGCTCGCTGACGGAGCCAGCGTCGGGGACAGGGTCGGACTCAGGCTCGGCGCCAGCGTGGGACTTGACGTCCTCGTGTCTTCGCACTCGAAGTACTGGCTGCCGGTCCGCTCCGCAAGCTGCGCAGCGTACAGGCTCTTCGGGAACACGTGCAAGCCTGAGCTGTCGTGAATGCCCCCCCCCCCGACCTCGTCGCTGACGCACCCGATCCCGTAGTTGCTGGCCCCAGCCGGGGAGTCGATGACCAGATCCTGAAGCTCGCCACTCGCCGCCCTCTCTCCAGTCACTAGCGCGTTCCAGAATACCTGAACCGCGCCGCTCCACCCGTGTCCGCTCCCCATGTTGCCCCTGTCCCAGGCCCTCATTTGCCCGCCCTTAAGATTATCCCAAAGAGTTCCTGTCGCGTAGCGGTGGTGCGGCCCGATGTCAGCGTGCGCCACCTCCGCTGAACTGTCGTAAAAGACGTTCGGGCCCCCAGTTTTGCTGCCTTGTACCTGCGCAAACGAGTCGGGGGGGGCATAAGATTAGGGGGTGAGCTGCTGTTGCTTCGCTCCTTTCCTGGGCTGGCTCGAAGGCGCTGCTGTCGCGTCGAAAGCGCTGCTGTTGCTTCGCTCCTGGGCTTGCTCCCTAGGCTTGCTCGAAAGCGCTGCTGTTGCGTCTGCTAGCTTTGCTCCATGCGTCCTCCCCCCCCCCCCCCTTGGCTCACGTAATCGTGCCGCCCGTTCCTGGCGTAGCAGCCCTTCACCAAGTTCAAGACCCCGTCGCTGTTGAAGGAGTAGCGCCTTCCCCCCGTGATGATGCTCGCCTGGTCGTAGCTGGAGCAGTCCATGACGGTGGTGGTTTTGGAGTCGTCCTGAAGATCGACACAGCTGTCCGCAAACCCCCAGCATTCAATCCTGCGCACCCAGCTGTCCTCGACCTCCTCAAACCGGACCGCGTCCCAGGCGTGGTCTTCATCGAACTCGCTAGCGTACCTAGGGAGGGGGTAAGAGGCGAAGCTAAAACCAACAGGAGAGATTCGGGGGGTCTCTCCTCGACAGAAACGAGCGGAGCAGCCCGCTGAGCGAGCCTGTTTCCGCCACAGAAGGAGCCGCCTTTCGCTCGCTTAGCAGCCCGCTTCCGCCGCAGAAGAGCACTTCCTTTGCACTCGCTGGGCGAGCCTGATTCCGCCGCAGAAGGAGCCGCCTTTCGCTCGCTCGCTTAGCAGCCCGCTTCCGCCGCAGAAGAGCACCTCCTTTGCGAGCCTGATTCCGCCGCAGAAGGAGCCGCCTTTCGCTCGCTCGCTTAGCAGCCCGCTTCCGCCGCAGAAGAGCACCTCCTTTACGGGCCTGATTCCGCCGCAGAAGGAGCCGCCTTTCGCTCGCTCGGCAGCCCGCTTCCGCCGCAGAAGAGCATCTCCTTTGCACTCGCTTCGCTCGTGCCCCCTCCAGCTCCCTCGCTTGCCCGCTTCCGCCGCAGAAGAACACCTCCATTGTGCTCGCTTCGCTCGCACCCATTGGCGCTGCTCCCATTCTTACTTAAACCGATTCGAGCCGCAGGTCTTCGACCCCCACCTCGCTCAGCCTCCCCTCCGACGCCCACTCGACCTTATGCACCGAGCCGCCGCCGAACTCGCTCTGGATGGGGTGGACGATTGGCGCGTTGAGCCTGAGGGTAGTTTCGTCGACGACCTCGGCGACCTCCCGCCCCCACATGAGCTCGTAGCTGTCCGCTTCCCACTGGTAGCAGTCCGGCTCCTCGCAGTCGGGAATGGCGTCCATTCCGATGGAAGTGATCCACGCCTCGGACACTGCACGCTCAATTTCGATGAGGTCGCCGACTTCGTAGCTCGCGGTACCTGAAGCAGCAACGGGCGAGTCAGCTTGGCCTCCAGCAGCAATTGCGCTCGCGCACGTACTCTCGACGCTCAGGGTGAACGAGCCGGTGGCCACGTAGTCGTCGGTGATCGCAACTCGCGTCCCGGCCACCTCGCCCGAGCTATCGCCGCTGCCGACCACCAGAAGAATGTCCGCGTTCGTCGTGGACGTGGAAAGGAGTGTCGTCCCACCGTCCGCCTGGCCGCGCAGCACCACACCCGAGGCCCTGATGTAAAGCGTGGTGAGCACCCGGAAGGTGCCTGCTCCGAACAGCAACGCGCCTCTCTCCTCCAGCGGAAGCGCGGCCACTGTATCGATCGCCGCCTGGATCCTCGCCGTCGCGTCTTCCTCCCCCTCCACCGCGTCGATTGTCGCCACGGTGGCAACCGTCGGGATCTCCTCTGCTCCGCCCCTGTAACCCACCATGGAGAACTGCACACGCGGGTTAGCTGGGAGAATTGGATTGGGTGATTGGGGGGTTGGGCTCACGTCGGGGATCACGTTGCCCAGGGCATCCTGCGAGTACCTGCACGAGGGAGGGGGGGGGGGGGGGGTAGGGTAAGGAGGGGCACACCAAGAGCTGATTCGTGCGCCTCTGAAGCACGTCACGTCCGGGTTGTAGGGGGAAGACATTTCGAACCTCCCGCCCCTCGGACAAAGCAGGAGTAATCTTCGCGCAGCACCTTCTTTGCGCTCGCGCAGCGCCTCGTTTGCGCTCGCGCAGCGCCTTCTTTGCGCTCGCGCAGAACCTTCCTTGCGCTCGCGCAGCGCCTTCCTTGCGCTCGCGCAGCGCCTTCGTTGCGCTCGCTTCGCTCGCGTCGCTCGCGCTCATACTCCAAGCTGATGGTGCCGTCGTCGTTGCACTCCGCCGTCACGAGCCGCGACTGGTGGGACGGCTTCGTGTTCCCGGTGTCGCTGTTGACGGCAGAGGAGAGGTCGACGTCCAGCGAGAGCGTCGTCGCATCGAGCTTGACTCGCTTGATCGAGCAGGAGGAGTCGCATGCCAAGTCGCAGCCGAGAGTGTCCGCCCCAGCGAGTCGCAGAGCCGCGAATGCTATTGATCCGGCCGAGGCCGAGGCGGCGTGCAGCTCCATCTGGCTGCGGAGGTAGGGGAGAAGTGTTTCGGAGGAAGCGATGGTGACGACGTCGCCATCAGAGGCGTCACTAGGGATGACATCTCCCGAGATGAGCTCTTGACCCTGCGGCAGAGATGACGAAGGTCCCAGGTACCAATCGGCGTCGGTGGGGGTTGGGTCCAGGGTCAAGGGCAGCCCCACAAGGTCCACTGCTCCGAGCCCATTGAGGCTTGACGCATCGGACACGTCAACCGTTAGCGTCGCGGTTGACGCAGCGTCGAGGGCTGAAGACAATGGCACATAAAAGATTGGTGCTTGGTACTTGCGCGTGCACGACCCAGCGGATCCACCAACGCCGACCTGGAGATTGGTCGAGCTGCAGCTGCCGACGTCCAACTCAGAGCCAAAGATCTTGCCGAGATTGACGCAGAGGAGAGGGAATGAGAGGGTGGTGGGGAGGAGGAGGAGGGTAAGGGTTGTCGCGATCGCGACGAGGAGGTTGGGGCGCATGGTTAGGGTAGTTTGGGGGGGGGGGGAGGGGGGGCGAATCCTAGATGAGAACAGGCTTGGTCTCGCTTCCGAGGAGGGTGGTTTACTTCAACAACTTCACAGCGAGCGCCCTAAGATTCTTGTGCGCGTGTGTGCTCCTCGACAAACACAGTTTTTGACCGCCTTCCCCTCTGGTCACCGACCCCCCCCCCCTTCCAAGTACCGACCCCCAATCTTCCAAAAAGAAGAAAGGCCGCCCCCAGGATGAGCCACACGGGCAGCCACGTTCCCCTTTTCGGCATCGCAGACGGCGAGAACGCCGGCCAGATTCACGCGCTGCCTGCGACAGCAAACGGCCCGCCCACTTCTTTGTCCTCTACGGCTGCAGGACAACACCCCACTGCGCTGGGCGAGGGCAAAGGGGGGCAGGTTTACGCGCTCTACCCCGCGCAAAAGGCCGGCGACCAAGGGGTCATCGTGGCACGGCCGGGCCCCAACAACAGCGACAACAGCCACATCTTCGTAGTTCAGAGCACCGGGAAGGAGGGGAAATGAGAGGGTGTCGACACAACACAGACGAAGAAGGTGGGACAAGAACGTAAAGATTAATCACGGCAAGGACGTTTACACGTTATTAAAGCTCTCCGCCCCCGTCGTCTGCCTCCTCGTCCCCGTCCCCCCACAACCAGCCCACAGCCTCTTCTCGCACGTACAAGACTATGTAGGCCTGCGCCCCCCTGCCCCCGTAGCCCTGGCTCTTGCCCCATCTCCCCCGCTTCCCCTCGCTGTCCTTCAGCACCTCCTCCAGCGTCACCTTGGCGACGCGCGTGTCGTCGCAGCGGGCCCAGTCCCCTCCCTCCTCCAGGGGCTTCCTGTTCACGTACGCGTAGTAGTGCCCGTACCTGCAAGCGAGCGAAGCGAGCACGAAGGGAGGACCAGTTAGTTCGGGGGGGGGGGGATCGAGCGCGTGTGAAATCAAGCGCGTGTGCAACCTCGCCGGCAGCAGGGGGGGGTTCGGGGGGTCTCCCCCCGACAGCTGCTTCTGTGGCCCGCTTCCGCCGCAGACGCGCATTTCTTTGCGCGAGCCCCGCGAGCCCCGCGAGCCCCGCGAGCCCCGCGAGCCCGTCCAGGAACCAGCTCTCTTTGCGCGAGCCCCGCTGCGCGAGCCCCGCTCGCTCGTCCAGGAACCAGCTCTCTTTGCGCGAGCCCCGCTGCGCGAGCCCCGCTCGCTCGTCCAGGAACCAGCTCTCTTTGCGCGAGCCCCGCTCGCTCGTCGTGGCCTGGCCTTGACGGCCTGGCCTTGATGGCCTGGCCTTGGTGGCTTGGCCTTCATGGCTTGGATGGCATATTCGGTCGGCCTCCCACTTTCTTTGCGCTCGCTTCGCTCGAGCTCGCTTCGCTCGCGCTCGCACGTACTCGAACTCGCCCTTGTGCACGATGACGGCTGCCAGCCGGAGAGTTTCGGGGGGGGCGGAGGAGGGGACCGGCAGCTCGAGCCTCGTGGGCAGCCGCACCGGCGTGTGCAGCTTGGTGAGGGACAGGCGGTTGTTGGCGAAGGAGGCCTCGAAGCGGCCGAGCGTCACGGCGAGCACCGGCGGCAGGGACGCGAGCGACTCCGAGCGCGTCGCGCTCTTCTTCCTGTAGCTCATGGGCTGCGGCTTGAAGTACTCGGCGAGCGCGCGGGGGATCGTCGTCGCGGAGGACGTCAGGGGCACGGTGAGGTCCGTGAACGGCACCTCCTTGGAGCGCACCTGGGGCGGGAGCGGGTTGGCTTTGGTGGAGAGGGGGGTGATTTGGGCGCCTCGCTCGGCCTAGTCCGTCGGGCCAAGACTTCGCTCGGTTCACTCACCGTCGCCTCCTCCCCCGCCTCGGCTCGGTCCAGCGTGATCTCCTCCAGCACGCTCCCCGTGAAGGCCTCCACCGCATCGGGCGCCAGCTGCTCCCTCAGCAGCTCCTTGAAGAACTCCCCCGCGTCCCGCTGCTCCCTCACGTCGATGCCCAGCAGGTTCGTGAGCGGCACCGTCCTAGCGGCGCGCCCCGCGCTCAGCTCGTCAAACACACCGGACAGAGGCAGCTGCGCGTGGCGCCGCACGTACGGGATGTTGTAGATGGACTGCAGCAGCGAGTTCAGGTAGCACGTGTTGCCGCTGTTCACCAGCCCGGAAGGCAGCGGCAGGGGCGCGGCGGAGGGGGAGGGGGAGGGGGGCGAGGAGGGCTGCTTCAGGGAGCAGAGAGGAGTCGGGAGGAGCACGAGGAAGAGGACCAGGAGGAGGGGAGGAAGGAGGGGACGGAGGAGGGGACGGAGGGGGGGGGGGGGGTGGACGGGGAGCTGCGGGGAGGAGCGCATGC
>BRYB01000744.1:3516-15186 GCA_030267505.1 Tetraparma gracilis | reverse complement strand
GGGAGGACCGGAGAAACCTTTTGTGCCAGGCCTCTAGGCGGGTGAACGGAAGCGAATCAAGGAGGGTGGGGTTATGGGTGGCAAGAGCCGGGAGGGCACGCCCGTTTTGTGCAGCCCAAGCCAACGCCATCGGCTTCGCTCCTCGCCGCTCGCCTCACACACCTGGGACTCTTTACCACAAGCGCGCGCGACCAATACGAACACGGTGACTCGTTTCATTCGTGATCTCCGCACCCTTGGGCATACAGCCCACTATCTCGCAATAACAAATGTTCGACCGCCATCAATGTACTTTTCTGCCACCCCCACTTTAGCCCCCTTCTTCTTCTTGGTCCAGAGTTTGCGGTCGGCGAGGTTGGACCCACCCAAACCCAAATAGAGCGTGCAACGATTTCTGTAGCACCCCTCCCCCCTCAACCCCCCCCCTCCCCTCCCTCAACCCGCCTACCTCCCAAAATGTCCGAAGCTCCTGCTCAGAAGCTGCTCCCCGCCCCTGCATCCCCCCTTCCGTCTTTTCTCCAATCGATGAACATGGGTGACCTGTCTAACACCCTGGCTGGCGTGATAATGGTGGCGGGCGTCGCCCTCCACGCCGCTACGCCTACGAATGCGTTCGCCAAGTATTTGTTATCGTTCGGGTTGTTCAGCTTCGCTGGGGGCATCACGTACGTCTCCTCACTCACACGTACTTCGTTGGGGGGTCTTTCCCCGACAACTCCCCTCCTGCCCGCTTTTGGTTACCAAAGGGCCGCCCCCCCCACCCCCTATCCGCCCCCCTGCCATCTACCCGACTTCTAACCAACCCTCCCCCCGCCCTTCCCTTCCCCACAGCAACTGGCTCGCAGTAAAGATGTTGTTCGACAAGATCCCCTTCCTCTACGGGTCCGGCGTGATCCCCCGCCAGTTCGTCGCGATCCGCGAGACTGTGAAAGCCACGATTATGAAGACTTTTTTTGACCAGGAGTACCTGAGCGACTACATCAACGACCGCGCGCGGGGTATGATCTCCGAGCTGGATCTGGGCAGCCGCATCAAGGACGGTATGAACAAGCCGGAGTTCGACACGAAGCTGGTGGCCAAGATGGAGGACATGGCCACCAAGGTGAGCCTGCTGCCTACGAGCGCAACCCAGCGAAGACGGCGACGGCACGTGATTATTTTCTTTCGGCTACTACCACTCTCAGCGCGGAGTCGCATCCACTTGCTTTGATGATAAACCAGAACCTTACCATGGAATTGATGATGCCTCGAACCTCCCCCCCCCCCCCCCGCCCCCGCCCGCCCGCCCCGCCCGCCCGCCCGCTAACTCTCCTCGTGCAGCCCGAGGGAATGCTGATCCAGACGATGGCGGGCATGTTCGGCGGCGTGCCGCAGATGCTGCCCGTGATCAAGCCGCTCATCCTGGGCTTCGCGGACGAGTTCGCCAGTTCCGTTGGCGACAACTTCGACATCAAGGAGTTCATCTCGGTGGACAAGATCCGGGACGAGCTGGACAAGCTCATGACGGAGAAGCTGCAGCAGCTGACCCCGGAGCGCGTCAAGGTGCTCATGGAGGAGGTGATCCGGTCGCACCTGTCGTGGCTCATTGTGTGGGGCAACGTCTTCGGGGGCGTTCTCGGCATCGTAAGCCAGGCGTTCGGGTACGGCGCGTAGGAACGTCCTGTATGTATGTCCTGTCATGTAGAGAATCAGCCCTGCGTAGAGAGCGCCCCGCGTTCGTTTTTTAGACAACCCCACTCTATGTTAGAAGGGCAGGTCCAAGGTCACCCCGCCTACCTTCGTCTTGGAACCTGCCACGTACGCCTCGCCTGCCTCCACCTGCCCGTCCCCCCCCCCGACCTCCGGCTTCCTCACCATCTGCCACGAGCTCAGGCAGGCGTCGCCCTTCTGCACGATATCCGGCAACCCTGCACACGAGCGACGCGAGCACAAGGGAGGGTGAGGGGAACATGAAGGATACGGGCGTAGAGCGCTATGAGCGGTGCAGAGCACGCGCACGTACCGGTCCCGCTGATCAAGCTCCCGTCCCAGTTGACGACCACGAGCGCCGGCAAGATGCCGCTCGAGAGAGCCCCGGCGTATCTGCAGCCCGGATCGAGCGACGAGCGAGCGAGCGAGCGAGCGAGCGAAGGCGGATTACATAGTTAGCTTGCGGTCGGCGTGGGAGCGTGGCGAAGTTGGTTGTTGAGGTGTGAAAACCTACCTTTCATCAGTCACCAGCTGCTCAATGAACTCGTCATCCACCGCAAGCATGAGCATCGGTGGCGTATCGGGCCTCGCCATGAACTCAATAAGCTCCGTGTGCGTGCCCGCGGTCGGCACGAGCACGATCTCGAAGCCCTGCACACCAGCCCTCGTTGCCTTCTTAGTGGCAGGATCGAGCCAGTTCACACGATTGTAGAAATTGCTGATGTGCTTGAAAGACGACGTGACGAAGGAAGGGTCTGTGACGTCCGCGAAGAGTATGCCCAGCGTCTTCCCGTGCAGGTGGTCGTGCAGGTGAGCCTTCGGCCAGCCCTCATGAGTGAGAACTCGTTCGGGCAAGAAGGTTGCTGAGGTCATGGCTGGTTCGGTAGGGGGTGATGGCAGGGAGGGGTCAGAAGTGAGTCTCATGCGTATAGTGTGTGATAAAGAAGCAATTCCTCACGTGCTGGGCTGTCTAGTCGGAACAACCACTTGTCACGTCCGCAGATGTGGTCAGCAGGTGAAAGAGGGGGGGGGGGGGGGGAGCAGTTACCCCCCACTTTCTCTTTCCGATTTCACCCGCCCACCGACTCCTGATACGCCGCCACACGCAAAGGTGCTCCCCACGAAACGTTCATCGGCCCGTGTCCCCTTCCCCGCCCCCACCTTCAGCAACCCGCAGTACCCTACCCAAGATGTCAGTGCCCCGCGAGTACAACAAGATTGCGCTCCTGAACGACTTCACATCCCTTGGTGTCATCGGCGCCCTCCTCGGTGGCTTTGCGCTGTCCACCCTCGAGTCGGGCGAGCTGCTTCAGTCCACAAGGACAAGCGTCATGTGGACCGGCGTGCTGATGTACTTTGCAGTCCACTGCTGCACCTTCTCCGCCATCTCATCCTGGTGGCTCTACCGCCACATAAACTATCTCTCTGAGGAGGAGGCGGTTAGGTGGAAGCTGGAGCGCCGCTTGATCGCCAAGGTGCCCATGGTCTCCTTCATGATGGGGTGAGCGACGACCAAAACCAAACCCGCGACCTAAACCTAACACCACCCAACCCAACCCAGCGCCTCGATGTACATCAGCGGCGTCTCGCTGGTGGGCTACTCCAGCGAGATGGGCCTCGAGAGCCCGCAACTGAGCAAGAACGTCGTATACATTGGCGCCGGCGTCTTGTGCATGAGCGCGACTGCGTATCTTATGATGGCGACGCCCCTCTCATCGGCACCACTCAAATCTGAAGTCAAGTACAACGCGTCCTTCTCGAACCCCGTAAACAGCTCGAAACAAATGCAGTGCCCACCAAGCTGCAACTGCGCCAAGTGCGCTCAGCTATAATCGTAACCCCCTGAGTTTCGTTGAAGTAGTGCATCGTCCATAGTTTTTTTATGTGTCTGACTGAGTTGGCTTGAGCGCCCGTAGCTCCTCCGAGAAGAAAGCCCGCAGATCCTTCATCTCTTTCGCCACCTCCTCTCTGACTATGCGCCGCGTCTCCGCGGCCGCGGCCACGCCCCCGGCCTTGTGTCTACTGCCGCCCCTCCCCGACGTGGCCTTGGAGAGACCGTCCTTCACCTGGGTTTGGAGGGACGAAGGGCGCTTGCGCGTGCCTACTCCTGGACTCGTGCTGGCCGTGCTCGACCTGTTCCCGTCGTCGCTCTCCCCCCCCCCCTTCCCCTCCCCCCCGCTGTGCAGCGGGTTCGACTTGGTGAAGACGCTCTTCCTGTCGTTTAGGGTCGGCGACCCGCCGTTGATCTTCTCCCGTGCGATGCGCAAGAACTCTTCTATCTTGCCCTTCCCCTCTCCGTCGATCTGCGATTTTGCGATTGCGTGAGAACAAAAACATGTTGTGCCCCCCCCTTCCCGACGCTGCTCACCTTCTCCATGACCGCCGTCTTCCGCTTGCCCGCCACCGACCTCCGCCCGTGCCCGTAGTCCCTCCGCTTCTTGCCGGGGCTCCTACCGGCGCCAAACACGTAGTCCTGTTCTGAGCACATCTTGACGATGAACAGGTTGAACTCATCGTCGCCGTCCCTGATCTCGTTGAAATGCATCTTGTCGAGGGTGTCGCACGTCACGTAGCCGGCCGCCTTGGCCGACGCAGTCCGCTTCACGTCGGTGAGCAGGGCCACCTCCCCAAAGTACCCGCCCTCCTCGAGGGTCACGATCACCTCGTCGCTCGAGTTGATGATGGCCACCACCCCGTTCTGGAGGGGGGGGGGGTCAGCCGCGAGCCTTGCGCGGGTGGAGCGAGCGGGTGGAGCGAGCGGGCGGGTGGAGCGGACGAGCGGGCGAGCAGCCTGCTTCTCATACGCTCGTTTCGCTCACGCGCTCGCTTCGCTCACGCGCTCGCTTCGCTCACGGCTCCAACGACCTCCTTCCTTTGTGCTCGCTTCGCTTCGCGCAAAGATAGGTAAGCGGGGAGGTTCTCTTACCTGGATCATGTACAGCTTCACCGCCTCGTCGCCCACCCTGAAGATGTAGTCTCCGGGTAGGAAGATCTCCGAGTCGATACTCATCATGACGTGCCTCATCACGTTGGAGTTGGCGCCCGCGAAGAGGGGGATGTTGGCGAGCAGGTTGGAGTGGCAGATGAGCTGCACCTCCATCGCGAGGGGCTCGCTGAGCTCGCCGAGGAAGGAGGATACACCCTTGTTGGTGAAGTTGGAGTACCTGAACCAGCAGTACCAGTAGTACCGGTTGATTCGCGATCGCAGCTTGTGGGGCAGCTGCAGGTGGTCCATCGTGGTGCCGATGTCCTCCATCTTCACGCGGTACCTGATCGAGCGGCGGGGGGTGAGAGGGGCGGCGGCGGCAGCAGGTACGCAGCAGCGTCGTTGCGCTCGACCAGCAGCAAGCAACTTGTTTGGCACTCGCTTAGCTCGCACGCTCCTTCGCTCGCACGCTCCTTCGCTCGCACGCTCCTTCGCTCGCACGCTCCTTCGCTCGCACGCTCCTTCGTTCGCTCGCTCGCTCGCTCCTTCTCTCGCGCTCGCACTCGAGGCTCTTGCTGTTCAGAGAGTGGATGAGCGACATGGCCTGGCCGTAGAAGATGGCGCTGAACGCGATGCCCATGAGCACGAACATGACCGCGACGCACGACTCGAGGGCGTTGACTGGGGCGGGGTTCTCGCCGCCGATGAACATGGCCGTCGTGGTGAAGAGCACGGAGAAGTACGTGTCCCAGATCGTGCTGAGCGAGCGCGAAGGAGAGGGCGAGCGGAGCGAAAGGAGAGAGTGAGCGCTGAAGGTTGGCGAGGTTTGGGTTATGGGTTAGGGTGGGACGTACTCGTCCTTGATTTCGTCGGCGTCGAGGCTCATCTTCCACCAGCACGTGGCCGCGTAGTCCTCGGGATCCATGTTGTCGGGCTGGTACTTGACCGCGTAGAAGTACTCGCTGCACCCCTTGTTCGCGACCATGATCCACAGACAGCAGATCATGTGTAGCGTGATGAACCTAGGTTGGGGTGGGGTGGGGAGGGGGTTAGGGCAGCGAGCGCACAAGAAGAACACCTGGGCAGAAGCAGCAACATCTACTCTTTGTGCTCGCGCAAAAGAAGAGCACCTGGGCAGAAGCAGCAACATCTACCCTTTGTGCTCGCGCAAAAGAAGAGCACCTGGGCAGAAGCAGCAACATTTACTCTTTGTGCTCGCGCAAAAGAAGAGCACCTGGGCAGAAGCAGCAACATTTACTCTTTGTGCTCGCGCAAAAGAAGAGCACCTGGGCAGAAGCAGCGACATCTACTCTTTGTGCTCGCCTCGCTCGCGCGGGGGGCTCACATGCAGAAGGCCACCTTGATGAACTTGACGACGATGTCGCTCTTGCTGCTGCCGCTGCCGCCGCGGTCGTCGAAGATCTGGCCGGCGGTGCCGCGCCTGATGAGCAGGCGAGGGTTGCGTGGGTTTGGGTGAGGGGGTTGACTCGCGCCAAGCTCGTGATCGCCGCTGGCCGCGCTCTCGCGTCTCACCTGAGGAACGTGTAGAGCCGGACCACGCTCTGAAGCATGAACCACAACCCGGTGGTGAAGAAGAGCAAGTGCTTTCCCTGTCCGTGCCCGCTCAACGCGTCGGCGTCGTGTCTCTCCCTCTGCACGACCTCCCGGGGTGTGTCTCCCAAGCCGACGAAGACGCACTGCAGATTGAAGGAGATGGCGTTCACGAAGCTCACGGCGCCCCAGAAGGCCAGCCCGAGGTGCCAGTCCATATTGGGCGCCGTGTCGATGTCGCCCGCGTAGGCGGAGGTGTAGATCCTGTACACCTCAAACACCGTCGTGAGGAGGTCGCAGAGGTACACGAAGTCGGTGGCGTACAGGCAGTACAGCAGGGTCTCAGCGCTCGTCCCCATCGGGAAAGCGAGCACCCACGGCAGGGTGCAGGACGAGAACACGCCGCACAGCCCTACCCCGGTCTGGTAGTAACCTCGCCGCGTCCCGAGGCTCTTGATGGTTGAGAAGATGTCCGGGTGGAGAACTTGTTGCTTGCCGTCCTCCTCCCCGAAGCTCTCCATGGCGCGGATGTGGTACTTGTCGACGAGGTCGTCCAGCTGCTGGCTCTTGCGGTGCGCAGCATCATCCCTCGTCTTCTGACGGGAGGAGGCCGCCGAGAAGATGCTGGTTGCTGTGGTGCGGGTGGAAGATTTCCTAGCCCCCGCCGTGTTGGACCTGCTTCGCTGAGCAGCAAAGGGCAGGGCGGCAGTGAGCTTGCTGGAGACCCCGCGGTCGTCGTCGGTCTTCGTCTGCCGGAAGGACGTGAGGCTAGTAGCCATCCAGCTCAAAGGGTGGGATCGCCTGGAGGGTTGGGAGGGGGTCGCCTCTACTGCGGCTGCCTCTGACAGGTCTTTGGAGGAGGACGCGAACCCAAAGTTCACCGACGACTGCTGCTTGGTCATAATTCCCGACGTCGACACACTCAGATCCGGCAACTCAAGCCCCGCAGACGTGGCGCCGGACGACATCCGGTCCACTGTGGGGGGGGGGTCCATAGCAGAAGTGGGGGTAGACGAGGTAAACTCGAGGTGCGTCGTTCTCCGTCCTCAGCGGCGGCGAACAGCTCGTGGTCTGGGGCGCGCTGCGTGTGCGCGCGCGCGCCAAGCAACAAAATAAGAAGGTGGAGCGGAAAGACAAGGCTTGCGCGGTTATGCTCAGCTATCGATGACAAACAACGGACGTCGTTAGCGCGCACGGTGCGGTTTGAGGTGGAGCCTCCACCCCCCAGAAGGGTTGTCTGAGATCTGCGAGGTTGGTGCACCCCACTATCCCCTGGCCATGCTGCGTTTTACGGGGCTGAGCAAGACCTTGGTGGCAAGATTTCAAAGAGTCCCCGTCGGTGTGACTCGGGTAACCCCGTCCAGTGGGCCTGCAGTTGACGTGTATTATCCAAGCGCCGCCGAACCTAATCCAGACTCGCCTCGGCTGCCCCTCCTCCCAGCGTATGAATGTGGCAGCAAGATGTCCGAGTTCTTGACGAAAAGCAACAGCCCTCAGCTTGAGTGGTGCGTGGGGAAGTTTTGGTCGGCCCTGTTCTCCTCAACGCCCCTGGAGGCTGCCATCCACGACGCTCCCCTCCTGCCCCCCCCCCCCCACTCCTCTGGCTACAGGCCAATCATTTTCTCGCACGGCCTCGCGTGTTGGGGCTCAGCCTACTCAACGATGGCCGCCCTCCTCTCTCAGATGGGCTTCATCGTGCTGGTGAGCCAGCTGCGAGAGAAGCCAGGCGAACGCGAAGGGCACCAACTAACTCTCTTCCTTCTCTGCGTTCGCTTCTCGATGCACCTATTCACTTACGTCTTTCTTGCGCAGGTCCCCGACCACACGGACGGCTCCGCCTCCCGCGCTCGCTCCTGCCCCTCCCCCATCTACTACGAATCCTTCTTCCACACGAAGGAGCGTCCTCACCGCGCGCGCCAGCTGCTGCACCGGGTGAAGGACATCCGGGACACGTTCGAGTGGACCAAAAGCTTGAACGCGGGAAATCTGCCAGATCACCCCGAGCTGAGCAAGTTCGCGAACTCGCTCGATTTGTCGTCCGGCTACGTTGCCGCCGGACACAGCTTCGGCGGCGGTACCAGCATCGCTTGCGGCATCACCGACGACCAGTGCACTGGGGTGATAGCGCTCGATCCGTGGGTGGTGTGCGTGCTGGACAACGACCTGTTCGAGCGGCCGTCCAGCACACCCATCTTGTCCATCACCGCTGACCAAGGCGCATCGAAGGGTGGCTACTGGCGCAAGAACTGCTCCCACGTAACTCGCTACGTGAACGAGAACGAGGGGAAGATGGTGCTGATGGAGGGAGCCAACCACTTCGACGTGTGCGACCTCAGCCTCTACCTGCGCGACAACCTGTATTTCCCCGCCCACGACTCCCTCATTCGCTCCTTCCTGAACGACCTCGACTGGCTGGCGACCTCGACGCCCCCTCCCACCCCCCCCCCCGCCTTCCTGCGCCATCACCCGCCCTTCTAACGAGAGTATCTATCTAAGTACAGATGCCGTATTTTATCATCTAAAGAGATTGAAAGAACTGCCCCAGCTCCTCCTTCGACTCCTTCCTCCCTCTAGCCCCCCCCTCCTCCTCCTTGCCCTCCGCCAACTTCCCCAGCCCCCGTCCGCCCCCCCCCTTCACCTTGGCCTCCACTCTCACCAGGGTCTTCCCTCCGGGGGACGGCCGGATCTCCTTGGCGCCGACCAGATGCCCGTGCCGAGTCGGCTGCGACAGCGTCCTCTCCCTGACCTGGTGGAAGACGTGCTCATGCTCGTCGAAGGGGTGGGAGCTCTCGGTCGCCCCGCTCTTGCCCAGGCCGTTCTTGGGGCTCTGCTCGTCGTCGCTGTGCCCAAGGTCGAACGGCGACTTGGCGTACTCCGTGATGAGCGGCGACCGCCTCTGCAGGCCCTCGCCCGCCCCGTCCTCGGCGGTGGCGACCGACCGGAAGCCGGCGCTGTCTCCGAGCTCCGACACGTCCATGTTGGTGCCCGCCGCCTCCGCCTCCGCGGCCTCGAAGAAGGACGTCTGCTTGCGCCCCCTGGAGCCCGGCGTCGACACGATGCTCTGGCTGTGGCTCTGGTTGTTGATGGTGGTGGTGGCGCTCGCGAAGCTCTCCGCTAGCTTCTCCACTGTCGTGTCGTGCTCCTGCTGCAGCTTCTCCTTGTGCAGCTCGATCTTGCGCTCGGCGGCCTCCTGGTGCGCCATCATGAAGTCGTCGATCTCGGCCTCCAGCAGCTCGGCCGTCTTCTTGCTGCCGCTCGCGCCGACGGGGGGCAGCGGGGAGGAGGAGGGCGGGGGGGAGGACGTGGCGGCGGTCACTGCCGTCTGAGAGGAGGGAGAGGATGGTGCCCCCCCCCCCCCCAGGCGCTTGCGGGCCTCCTCCGTGCTTATCCGGATTCGCACCAGGCAGCGCTGCAGCACCTTGCACGTCACCTTCTCCTTGGCCACGAACGCGAACTTGGCCTCCGCCCGCGCGGCCTCCAGGGCCTTGCTATTCTCGGCCTCCTTGGCCTCGAACCGCTTCAGCCGGTCGGCCTCCGTCTGCTTGTACGCCCTCAGCAGCTCCAGCCCCTTGTTCCGCTTGCGCTCCAGCTCCTCGCACTTCTTGTCCGTCTCCTTGAGCCTCGCGGAGGAGGCGCGCAGCTGGGCCGTGAGGTTCGACCGCTGCTTCACGGCCGTCTTGAGGTCCAGCCGCAGCTTGTCTTGGGACGTCGCCAGCTCGATCACCTTCTTCGTGGACTCCTTCAGCGCCTTGCCCTTCCTCGCTCCCGTGAGGGTCAGGTCCTCGTGCTGCTTCTTCGCAGCCACCTTGATGGACGCGAGCTCCCGCTTCAGCTGCTTGCACTCGGCCGACGTCGCCTCGAAGCGCGTCGTCATGTGCGACAGCTCCTCTGCCTGCGTCTGCGCCGCGAGGGTGCGCAGCTGCTCCGCCTGGGCGAGGGAGGAAGAGAGCGACGCGCACTCCGCGGTGAGCTTCAGGTTGGCCGCCTCGTACCTGCGCGCGAGCGAGCGTGGTGAGTGAGTGAGTGAGTGAGTGAAAGGACTGCATATGGGTAGCAGGTGCAACGTACTGGTGCAGCTGCACCAGCTGCTGCGCCCCCTGCTGCTTGTCCCCGGGGGGCGGGGTCGCGCCCTCGTGCTGCTCCTCGCCCCGGCCCGGGACGAGCGCCCTGAGGTCCCCCAGCTGCCGCGCGAGGAGCGAGGACGTCGCCCGCTCGGCGGACAGCTCGGCCGCGGCGGCGGCGGCGGCCGCCTGCAGGGTCCGCGCGGAGGCCTCGTGCGCGGCGGACACGAGGGAGGCGGCGTCCTCCTCGGCCTTCTTCACGGCCAGCGCGGAGGACCCGCGGAGGTCGGAGAGCGACGAGTCCAGCTGCTTGTTGGAGTCCTTGGCAGCCATGAGCTCCGCCAGCAGCGACTCGATCTGCTGGTGCGCCGCGTTCAGCTGGTTCTGCAGGGATGTTGCCGTGGAGATGGCCATCTTGAACTGCTCCGAGTTGGAGATGTCCTCGTCGGTGATGGCCGGGGGGGCGGGGCTGCTCAGGTCCAGGGGGGGGGAGGGGGGCCGGGAGTCCAGGTCCACGTCGGCGTCGGAGAGGGGCGGGGAGGCGTTGGGGGGCGGGGCGGGAGCGAGGGGGGGGGGGGGGGAGGGGGGGAGCTTCACGTCGATGGAGCGGGAGGGGTCGAGAGAGGGGTCGAGGGAGGGGTCGAGGGAGGGGTCGAGAGAGGGGTCGAGAGAGGGGTCGTCGTCGTAGTCCCCGTCGTCATCGGAGGCGGCGTCCGCGACCGCGTCCGCGTAGATGGACTGGGAGCGCTTCGCCCGCCGGTCGTTCTTCCACACGGACGTGTGGCGGGAGTGGCCGTCGAGGTCCTCGGGCCGCATGCGGTCGCTCGCGTTGAGGTGCTTCAGGGAGCCGTCTGCGGCGAACATGTCGTCGCTCACGCGCTCGCCTGTTACATCGCCCATGCGCGCGTCGCCGCCCAGCGACGCCGCGCCCCCCTCGTCCTCGGACTCGGTGTCGTCGAACGGGTCGGCGGACGGGAAGGCCGCGGCGGGATCTGCCGCGGACGCGCCCGAGCCGCCGACCGAGCCGCCGCCCGAGCCGCCTCTCTTGGGGGTCTGCCGCCGCCGGCCGGGCGTGGGCGCGGCAGTCACCGCGGAGATGTCCACGCCCATGTAGGAGGAGGCGGTGGCCGCGGACCGGGCCATCGACGCGTCGCGCCGGAACTCGCGCGAGTCGGAGCTCGCGTCCGGGGAGCCGTCGTTCAGGGGGGAGGAGAAGGCCTCGCCACAGTCCGCCGCATCGTCGTGGCTGTCGTTCAGGGCGGCGTCCTGGGACTGGTTCAGGGACTGGTCCGTGTACGGCGACCGCATGTTCCAGTTGAAGGGGGAGCTAGGGTCCTTGGTAGAGGCAGTGGAGGAGGAGGGGGGGGACTGGGGGTGCCGGGGGGGGCTCGTCTTCACCATCTTGGAGGGGGCGGAGGGGGGGGGGGCGGGGGGGCGGGGGGG
>BRYB01000717.1:35265-53907 GCA_030267505.1 Tetraparma gracilis | reverse complement strand
GGGGGGTTCTCATGCTTCATCATTGCGCACCCTTTTATCAATCTGGGGTTTACGCATAGCGGAGGTTGCCGATCCTGCCACTCGCATTATAGTCTAACACGAAGCCTTTTTATATGTCATCATCGAACCTCCTCTTTGTGCTCGCTCCGCTCGCGCGCTCGCGGTGGACGCACGGGTCGATCGCGCCGATCTTGGCGTCCTGGCCGGTCAGGTACTTGTCGAGCTGCCCGATCTTCGGCAGCACCACCACGAAACTCGCGGGCTTGCCGCTTCCCACACCGTCGAGGAGCTCGCGGATGCGCACGAACATCTTGTGGACCGTTGAGGGGTCGAAGGGAGGGTTCGCTTCGTAGGACCCGCCCTCCTCCCCGACGTTCATGTCAAAGAAGTTCCCGCGCGACCCGAAAAAACAGTCCCGGGACACGAACAGGGACGAGAAGCTGTCGAAGGATCTGTTCAGCGGCGACGCGAAGCACTCGTGCGCGACGCCCATCTCGGCCTTGAGGCACTCGGCAGCGTCGACGGTGATGGAGGCCTGGTAGCCGGCGCGCGCGTCCATGAGCTCGTACGTCTTGACCATGGAGAAGAGCCGGATGAGCATCTTGCGAGCGCAGGGTGGGGCGTGGAGGGAGGAGTTAGAGGTGGGTGATTGCCGACGGCTCGGGCTGCACGCACCATCTCCTGGTTGTTGCCCGCGAGGCGCTTGTACGAGTTGACGAGCATCTCGTAGTGCCCGCTCCACAGCGACGACGAAACCTTGGTGCCCTTGGCGTCGTTCCGCTGGTAGCACACCTCCACAACGTCCCCCCCCATCTTGACGTGCATGCCGACGCCGCTGTCGGTGAACACAAGCTGGGAGCCCATCATGCGCCGGTGATGCTCCCGGATCTCCCGGCTCGCCCTCTTGATCACCGGGTTCACGATGCCCGCCACCGCCTGCGCCTGCTGCACGCTCATGCCGCCCAGGACCTTCAGCTTCCCCTTCTTGCTCCTCAGGATGTCCATGAGCACGTGCGTCTGCAGGTCGTCCTCCAGGCAGATGAGGACGTTGTCGTTGGCCGTCTCGGACATCTGGTCCACCGTCTCGTACACGTACCTGAGCGAGAGGGGAGGGTGAGGGGGGCCGGCGAGCGAAGCGAGCACGGGTGAGGGGGGCCGGCGAGCGAAGCGAGCGCGGGTGAGGGGGGGCGGCGAGCGAAGCGAGCACGGGTGAAGGGGGGCGGCGAGAGACGCGAAGCGAGCACGAGTGACGCGAGCACGAGGGAAGCGAGCACGAGCGAAGCGAGCACGAGCGAAGCGAGCACGAGCGAAGCGAGCACGAGCGAAGCGAGTGCAAGAGGAGGTGCGTGTTGTTGCTGGCGACGCTTGTTGGCGTCGGTCGTTGACGTCGGTCGTTGGCGTCGGTCGTTGGGCAGTGTTGGCTCTTTTGGGCGCTCGCTTCGCTCGTAGGCTCGCTTCGCTCGCACGCACGCTCGCTTCGCTGTTTCGCTGCTTCGCTGCTTCGCTGCGTCGCTGCATCGCTCGCACGTACTGCATGAGGACGTCCTTGACAATGGCGCGCTTGCCGTCACCGGCCGTGTCGCTCATGCGGTTGACCTCGTCGCCCAGGTCCAGGACGTTCATGCCCCGCACGATCTCCAAAACAGCGAGGTCGAACTTGTCCTGCCGAAAGCAGATGGTCTCCGGGTGCTCATCTTCGATGTTGGAGTGCTGGATGCCCGGGAATGCAGCGGCCACCGAGACCGCAGCCGGGGACGGCTCCGCTCCGCGGCCGCGGCCGCCGCCCCCCGTCCCCGCCGCCGGCGACAGCAGGAGCTCGCTGATGGCGCTGCCGCTCACGCTCTGCTTCACCTTGCCGCTCGCGTCGAAGATACCCTGGTCCGTCGCCGGCGCCGCCACGGCCCGCAACCGGAGGGCGGCCGCCCCGAACTTGTCCTCGAACACCTGCAGCCAGTTCCAGCCCACGCCCTGCGCGCGGTTGTACTCGAGCGTGAAGAGCGCGAGGAGCACCTTGGTGAGCAGCTCCACCTCGGCCCGCCTCGTCTTGAGGGCCTCGAGACAGGCCTCTACCCGATCTTGTGCGAACGGCAGCCAGCGACCATCGTTGCTCAGCGCGGTCATGACGCCCATGATCTTGCGGCAGTACTCGAAGTCGTCCCCGACCACATGGAAAATGAGCTCGAGGAGGCTGAAGTTGCGCCCCTGCTCCCCCTTCCACGAGGCCGGCTTGAGGTTCGTCATGAAGTTGCTCTCGATGAAGCCCAGCCTCCTGAACGTCTGCAGCTCCTGCTCCGCCCCCCCCCCCTTGCTCCGCTCCTCCTCTCTCTTCCTCACGGCCTCCTCCCTCCTCTTCTCGGCCTTCTGGTCCTCAATCTTCTGCATCTTCTCATGCAGCAGGTCTATCTTGGATTCGTAGAGCCTCTTCTCCTGGACCACCCTCTGCGCGTGCTCCACCTCCGCGCGCGCAGTCGGGCTCTTCCAGCCGAGCTTCGTGTAGGCGGCGATGAGCGCCAAGACCGTCTTGTGCGACAGGATGTCGCCCCTGGAGCCCGTGTTGGCCACAATGCGCTTGACATCGTCCGCCCCCATGGCTGGGCAGAGCCCGCCCACGCGCTCCACCCTCACCTGGGCGTGGTACCTGCGCCTCAGAGTTAGTAGGGGGGGGAGGGATTCGGCCGGTTGGGTTCGTTGTTGTGTCGACGGCTCACTTGGTGTTGCCGGTGCGGCCGTCAGGCCACGCAGCTCGCTCCCACAGGCCGCACGCAGTGGTGGCGCGGAAGACGCCGACCACGTCCTTCCTCTGGTTGTTCATGAGGAAAAGCAGCGCACCCGGCTTCAAATGCTGGAAGGGCCGGAAGCCGCCGAAGAGCATCCGGTCCATGCACTCGCTGAACGTCTTGTTGTCGGAGTGGTACAGGAAGCCGTCGGAGGCGGGCACGACGAAGGACGGGGGGGGAGTGCTGGGCTTGAATTTCACGACGGGACGGGGAACCTGAGCAGCGACAATCTCCTCCTCTTCCGCCGCCGAGCTCGGGACCCGCGCATCGGCGCCGCGCTCCAGCCACTGCTCGTACTGCGACGTCTCCGCGACCCGGTGCGTCGCGACCTTGTCCAGGTACGTCGAGAGCTGCGCTTCCGGCACGGCCGCGCAGAAGGCCGCCTCGTCCAGGTCGCACTTCTTCTCCCAGTCGAATACCCGCACGACGTCTATCCGCTGCCAGGCGTCCACGGTCCCGCGCAGCCTGCGCCCCAGATCACAAGTGAGCGCCGAGGCGACCCCGTAGTGGCGCAGCACGGTGTACCTGCGGGGGGTCGTGGCTTAGAGAGGGGATGGGGGGGGGGGGGAGGGGAGGGGGAGAGCGAAGGGGGGCGAGCGAAACAGCACGCGAGCGAAGCAGCACGCGAGCGAAGCAGCACGCGAGCGAAGCAGCACGCGAGCGAAGCAGCACGCGAGCGAAGCAGCACGCGAGCGAAGCAGCACGCGAGCGAAGCAGGCGAGCTCGCCCGCTCTTCCCGCCCACTTCTTCACTCGCGCAGCTGTTGGCATCGGTCGTAACTGCGGTTCTTTTTTGCGCTCGCTTCGCGCTCTCTCTCTCTCTCTCTCGCGCGCGCGCGCGCGACGTACACGGTGTAGGGCTGGATGACGGCCTCCTCCGCCGCCTTCCCCTCGAGCACCGCGTAGGCGGCCGCCTCGAAGCCGCGCAGGGTGACCAAGGTCACAGGCGCCTTGCAGCCCGCGATGTACACGCGCTGGACGTCGGTCACGATGACGTCGCTCTTCAACCGACGCAGTCCACCACCAAGCGAGCTCACGAAGGGGTGGCAGGATTCTTCTGATAAGCACAGATGGTTCAAGAGCGACTTCTTGCCGGTGCACACCTCGCGGTCGTTCAGGAGGAGCTTCCAATCGTCCGTGCCGCTGCTCAAAAGCTCGTACTCGTCGGCGGCCTCCTCGCTGCCCCCCCCCAGCTGCTGCTGCTGCTGCTGCGCGAAGTTGCGCTTCTGCTCGTCGACCTGGGCGGTCAGCTCGGCTTGGCGGAGCCGCCGCCGCTCCTGCTCCTCCTCCCCCCCCTTGACCCGAGCCGCCGCCTTCCCGACCTCCGTCCCCACCTCCTTCCCCACCTCCTCAGCCTCCTTCTGCTCCTTGCCCCCTCCGAGCGCCAGCGCCTCCTGCGGCTTCGCCTTCTTCTTCTTCTTCTGCTCCTGGTCCCAGGCCCTCCTCAGGTGTTCCCGCTGGTAGCCCTCCGCGTGCCCCGTTTCGCGCTTGTGCAAGAGCATCTCCTGCCAGCTCGGAAACTTGTTGTCCGGCTCGAGGCAGTCGGGACACGTATACACGGGCTGCTCCTCTACTACTACTTGCCCTCCGGCCCCCCTGCCGCCACCGCCGCTCTGCTGCCGCTCCAGCTCCCGCTTCTCGCGCTTCTCCCGCGCCTCCTGCCGCTTCTTCTCCTGCCGGGCCTGCTTCAGCCGCTCCTTCTCCTCCTTCTCCGCCTTCCGCGTCGCCTCCGCCTCCCGCGCCCTCTCCTCCCGCACCTTCTGCTCCACCTCCTGCTGCGCCTTCTTCAGCCGCAGCCTCTCCTCCTTCGCAGCAGCAGCTGCTGCCCTGCGGTCCGAGTGCTCCCGGAACCACTCGCGGAGATTCTGAACCACGGCGAGGGCGCAGCGCTGACCGGCCTCCTTCTTGGCGACGCGCCGCACTCTCTCGTACAGCTCGGCGGAAACATCGAGGAAGGAGGGGTCGGGGTGCGGCAGGAAGCTCACGGTCGGCGCCTCCTTGCTGGGGTAGTTGGCTGGCAAGGTGAACTTGGCGACGAGAGGGGCGGACCCCATGTCGAAGAGCTTGATCTGGTAGCTGATGGGCTGCGACTTGGAGATCACTTCCATCTGGAGGGGGGGGGGGCGGGGGGTTGAGGGTAGTGGAGGGGTGAGGGGGAGGGGGTGAGTGCAGGGGTAGGGGGGGGGGGGGATGAGTGCAGGGGTTCGGACTCAGCGCTCTTACCTCCTCGGCAGGGAAGAGCTCGTGCAGCAGGTCCAGCTCATCCTGCTGCTCGGCGGCGTCCTTCGACAGCGTCACCTTCGCCCTGGGCTTCGAGTCGGGGCCGGAGGCGGAGGCGGAGGCGGAGCTGGACAAGCCGGGGAACATCTCGCCGCTCCCGTTCATGACCGTGACCTTGGACGCGCCCCCGGCCATGTCGCCAGGGCTGAACGCCCTGGACGTCACCACGAGCTCGTAGAAGCGGGCCTGGCTTCTACGGCTGATCTCCTTCGCGATCTCGAGGCACTTGGAGAAGCAGCGCTGCACCGCCCACGCCACCACGCTGAACGCGCACGTGTACGCCTCGGGCAGCGTGTACGTGATGCCCTTGTCGCCGTGGGACGCCTGGTTCCCGTTGCGGCGCAGCTGGTCCAGCTCGTCGAACAGCCAGTCCGGCATGTTGAGCCGCCCCCGCCCGCTCCTCAGCTCCTCGATGGACTTCTGCATGTCGCCCGCCTTGGGCGAGGAGGGGTTCTGGTAGTACCGCACGAACTCCTCCACGATGAAGCGCCCGCGCAGCCCCACCATCTCCGCCAGGCCCGAGTAGCGCGCGTAGTCGTTCAGCTTCTCCAGCAGCACGTACACGTGGTTCAGGTTCGGGATCATGGCGTTCTTTTCAGCGGCTTGCAGCTCGAGCCTGGGGAGCGAGAAGAGAGAAAGCGGGAGCGAGCGAAGGGGAAGAGAAGGGAGTGAGCGAGCGAGGGGGGAGCCGAGGGGAGCAAGCGAACGGGGCTGTCGCTGGCTTCGGTTGCTGCGTCGGTAGTTGGCGTCGTCGGCTGCTGGCGTCGGCTGTTGGCGTCGTCGGCACCTGCCGCCCCTCTTTTTTGCGCTCGCTTCGCTCGCGTGCGCGCGCGCCCGCTTCCCGCGTCACTCACGCGTCCACGGCGTCGATCAGGTCGAATCCGGCCTTGATGATCCGGGGCGGCATGAACTCCGAGACGCCGTCCCTCACGAAGGCCAGGATCCTCCTCTTGAGCGCCGCGTCGGACAGGCACTCCTTCCACGGCTCGCCGTCGGCGACGTCGAACTTGTCCGCGTACAGCTTCTCCTCCGCTTCGCCCCCCGCGCCGGCGCGGGCCCCGCCGGCGTCGTCCGGCCTGCTCCGGCGCGCGTCGTCCGCGGGCAGGCAGAGCTGCTTCAGGATCTTGAGCACGTCCGGCAGCCGGAGCGCGCCGAAGTCGATGGAGTTGAGGTTCCTGAAGTTCCCGCTCAGGTCCGCGGGGAAGTCCGGGTGCTGCCGGAACCGGACCTGGGCAGGGTACTTGCCCCGGAACGCGACCTCGAACTCGTCCTCAAGGCCCGGGTCCCCGGCGGCCGCGAAGGGGCCGAAGATGCGCTGCGAGTTGAAGTTCACCAGGAACAGCAGCGTCCCACGGCTGATGGCGTCCTTCATCTTCGTGATGTCGTTCCTGGACGAGCCGAAGAGCTGCGGGGAGGGGGTTGGGTGAGGGGGGGGCGTGCATTCCGCTCGCTCACCTTCTTCCCCATGACCTCCGCGTACGTGCCCTGCGAGCACGAGAAGAGGTAGCCGGGGGACGCGCGGCCGGGCGTCGCGGCGGACACGGACGCCGCCTCGAACCGCTCGTACGAGGCGACGGGGGACAGGGCGGGCGCGGGCGCGAGCGCGGGGGCGGGCGCGGGCGCGGGGGCGGGCGCTAGCGCGGGGGAGGGCGCGGGGGCGGGCGCGCGCTTCTCCTCCTCCTTCTTCTTGGTCGAGATGAGCGCCCCGCTGTGGTCCGCCCTGACGCACTCGCCCCTGTGCGTCGCCCAGTGCGCCGCCTGGCACTCCATCCCGCAGTACCGCACGGACAGGCAGCGCGTGCAGCGGAGGGCGCCGCGGCCGCCGCAGTTCGGGCACCGGTCCTCCCCAGGCTCGGCGGGCGGGGGGCCGGGCGGGGGGGAGGGCGGGGCTGCGCGCGGGGGGGGCGGGGGCAGGCGCGAGTCCTTCGGGACCGGCTTCCCCAGGCGCGCGCACAGCCCGTTCCTGCGCGCCTTGCGCGCGGCGGCGAGGTTGAGCTCGCGGAGCGCGGCGCGGCGCTCCACGGTTTCCCACGTCATCCTGGCGGTTGCGAGGTCCTCGACGGACTTCTCGGCGAGGAGGGAGGCCATGAGGCTCCGCGCGTGCCCCTCCAGCTCCGGCGCCTCGTTGAACTTGTTGCCCTCGATCTTCTTCCTGATCGCCTCGACGCAGCCCGCGAGCGCCTCGTACACCGCGCACAGCGCCGAGAACTTCTCCAGCTGCAGGTTGAGGATGACCTTCGACCTCCTCGAACTCTTGCCCGCCGTGCGCATCACCATGTCGTGCGCGTCCTGCACTTCCCTGAGCGCCCCGTCCATCTCCCCCGGCTTGGCGAGCGCCTCCGCGCTCTCCTTCCGCTTCGTCGTACCCTCCAGCTGCTCCTTCGAGACCTCCTTGTTGCTCCTCTTCTCCTTCGCGTCCCCCAGCCTCATCGCCGCGAGGTCCCTCCCGCGCAGGTACCCGAGCCGCGCCCCCTCCTCCTCGTGCAGCAGCTCCCAGCGCGAGTCCGGGTCCTTCTCCTCCACGGCGCCCGCCAGCGTCTTCGCGTGCTTCCCCCAGCACTCGGCCCACTCCTTCCACTTCTCCGCGCTCCACGGCGCTGGGTATTCTTCGGGGAGCTCGCACATGTCCCTGATGAGCTCCACCCTCTCCGCCGACTCGTCCGCGTCGTTCGTCACGAAGTAGTGCATCGCCGCGCCGTCCACGCCGTCCTCCTTCGCGCGCGCGCTGCCCGCGCACCTGTAGGGGGGGGGGGCAGGGGGGGGGGGGCGCAAGAGTTAGCGGGTTGGCTCGGTCGGTTCGCGGAACGCGGTTGAACGCACAGCATCTGGCAGCTGTAGCAGCCCGCGCAGTCCCCCTTGCCGTCGAACGGCGTCGGCGGGCACCCCGCCTGCTCCCGCCTCAGGTTCTCCCCCGCGATCTCCTCCGACTTGGCCGTGGCGAGCGCGAGGTGCTCCCCGAGGTACTCGACGACCCTCGGCATGCCGCCCGGGTTCCGCCGGAGGAAGCCCGGCACCGGCTCGAACACCCCGGCGAGGAAGTCCCTGAACCCCCCGTTGCGCTCGCCCTGCCGCACCTCCAGCTCCGCCGCCTTCGAGCCCCACTCGCTGGGGCGGAGCGCGAGGGCCGCGTCGAGGAACGGCAGCGCCTCCGGGAAGAACGCCGCCGCCTCGCCCAGCCAGTCCACCACCGGCAGCGGCCGCTCGCCGTTCCACAGCTTCCGGAACAGCTTCCCCCTGCCCGGGTGGTCCCGGGGGATCTGCTGCATCGCGAGCAGCGTGTACGCGAGCGTGGTCGCGGTGGGGTAGCGGCGCTTCCCGAGCAGGTTGGCGCGGTCGTGCGCGCTCAGCCCCTCGGCGCCCGCAACCAGCAGCAGCATGTGGCCCGGCACCAGCTGCTCGCTCTCGTTGGCGCGGGCCGCGGCGACCAGCGCGCTGTAGCGCGAGGCGCGCTCGGGCGCGGAGAGAGGCAGCATTACCTCGGCGATGGCCGGGAAGTTGGGCGGGATGGAGGCGTCGTACGACGACACGCACAGCAGCGAGGCAAAGGCGCCGATGGGAGGGGGCGCGGCGGGGGCGGGGGACGGGGAGGGCGCATGGTGGTCGGGCTGTGCCTGTTCAGTGTCCTCGGCCTCTGCAGCCTCGGCGACCGCGGCCTCGGCCTCCGCCCTGCGCTTCACCTCGGCCCTGCACGCGCTTCTGTGCTCCGGCCAGTGCCTCTTCTGGCACTCGCGCGAGCAGTAGAAGGTGAGGCGGCACGCCACGCAGCGCGTCGAGGTGGGGGAGGCGCAGACGGAGCAGAGGCTCATGGGGAAGACGACGTGCAGGCCCGGGGGGGGCGGGGAGGGGGGGGGGGGGGAGGGGGGAGGCTGGTGGGGTAGACCAAGGGAGGGGGGAGCTGGTCGCGGGATTCGGAAGACGATAGGGTAGGTGGGGGGTGGGTCGATGTGCCGGGGGAGGCAGGCTGAGGACCCCCTCCCCGTCATCCGGACATCCTCTCGCCCGCCCTCCCACCTCTCGCGTCCCCCACCTCCCTCCCAGCCACCCCTCTACGACCAGCCGCGCCTGCTGTGAGCTGCGCACACCGCGCCATACCCTCCCCCGCCTGCCAGCAGCATCCACTTCGTCTCCCCGCACCTCGTCTCCCCGCTCCTCTTCTCCCCGCTCCTCATCTCTCCGCGGTTCCTCTCCCCGCACCTCCTCCCACCGACCTCCTCTCCTCCTGCGCCATGCCCGACTACAGCACGTGGGCGCGCGAGATCAGCGAGGGGAGCGAGGAGCAACGCGTGGACATGCTCTTCGGGATCATCGAGCAGCTCGAGGCGCGCGATGGCGACAGGGACAACGATGACGGGCCTCACGTCCTGCTCGTGAAGGAGACGGAGTTTGTGGCCGCGCTCGTCTCTCTCGCCTGCGACTCCAGCGCCGTCGGCTGGAATGCGACCTGCATCCTCTGCGGTCTCGCGACGCTTGAGATGAACCGGCTGCCGCTCTTCCAGTTCCCTGGCCTCTTCGACGCGATCATCGCCACCCCGCACATGGACCCGGCCCTTGGAGCTCTCACCTGCCTCAGCTGCGTCGAGGATGAGGCTCAGCAAGTCGCCATGGCCACCAACACCGCGCTCATCGACCTGCTCGTCGCCAACGTGGGGCGCCACGACGCCGCGGGCATGGTGCTGTCCAACCTGGGCGACAGTGTGGACAGCAACCGGGCGCTCCTGTACGAGCACCCGGGCCTCATCGCCGCCGTCACCGACGCCACCCGCGTGCCTGCCTGCGCGTACGAGGCCGTCGGCGTCCTGATGAACCTGTCTTGCTCCGATTCCCTCAAGATGCCCATGCTGCGCAACCCGCTGGTCCTCGACGCGGTCCTTCGTGCTGCGCGCGACATCGACGAGGTCGCCGACAGCGCCATCATCGGCCTCGACAACCTGTCCCTCGAGTCGGAGAACCACGCGCTCATGCGCGACGACGGGCGCATCGTGGACGCGCTCACGGCTCGCATGGACCACGAGGACAGCAAGGCGCCGCTCCTCCGCATCTGCTCCATCGGCGACCTCCCCGATCCCGAGCCCACCCTCGACCTGTCCCTCCTCTGCTCCCGCCCCTCCCACCACCAGTTGTCCCTCGTCAAGGCGCTGATCCGCGAGCACCCCGAGCAGCTCTCCACGCCGGACTCGTCCGGCGGCACCCCGCTTACCCTCGCTCAGGCGGCTCCCCTCCACGCCCCCATCATCGGCCTCCTTTCCGACTGCGTCGCGACCTCTACCCTCCCCGCCTTCTCCCTCGCGCACCTCGTCGGCTACAAGCGCTCCCAGATCCCGCTCGTGCGCGCCCAGCGCCACACGCTGATGTGCTGCCTCGTGCACCTCGCCAACGCCCCCGCGCCGCACGCGGCGGAGGACTCGCGCGGCGAGCTCAACCCCGGGAAGGCGCTGCAGGGCTACCTCACCGGCGGCATCGACCCCTGGTCCATCATCGGACCCTTCGCGTTCTGAGCCGGGCCGCTCAAACAGTACTTTCGCGTTCTGAGTTGCCGCTAATTTAGTAGGTTCGTTTCACCCAGCAAACCTTCATATGCTCGTGACAACAAGCCGTCAATTATCTTGCTCCGGCCTCCGCACACCCGCTACGAGTGCACCCAGACGTGGATGGCGTCGTTGGCCCTGGTGGTCTTGGTACCCATGGACTTGTGTATGATCTTGCAGAACTCCTTCTCGACCTCCCTGTCCGTCAGATCGAGCATGAGCCTCTCCTTGAGGTAGTCGATGTCGCTCTCCACCTTGAGCTCCGGTATGCCGCAGCTGAGCATGAGGCTGAAGAGGGTGATGATGAGCCCTGCGTTCTTGCGCAGGATAAGCAGGCACTCGCAGCTGAGCTTCTCGAACTTCTTGAAGAGGGCGCCGTTGGGGCCGCCGAGGACGTCAGCGAAGGCGGGGGTGAAGACGAAGGGGGCCTTCTCGCGCTTGATGCCCTGCGAGCGGGGGAGAGAAGAGAGTTAGTGGGATGTTACCGGCCGCCCGCTGTTTCAAGCTTGTTTACGCACAAACTTGGACTTGAAGTTGCCGAGGAAGTGCCCGAAGTCGATGTGGAACAGCTCCCCCGTCCTCTTCATCATGAGGTTGTCGTTGTGCCTGTCGCCGATGCCGAGCACGAACGTCGCGACGCAGTAGCCGGCGCACGACTTCATGAAGCGCTCGCGCGCCCTCTCGATCGGCGTGCTGCCCACGAGGTCTCTGTCGCTCTCCGCGGTCGCGCGGAGCGCGGCGAGGCTGCCCCCCCTGCCCCTGACCGGCGCGTCGGGGGCACTCTGTTCCGGCTCCTCCTGCTCGCCCCCGCCGGCCTTGCCGCCGACGATGCCTTCGCTGTTGTTGAGCTCAAGCCACTTGGAGAACACATCCTGTTTGAAGATGGCGTCGTACCTGCGGGGGGGGTGTTCAGGTGAGTGCCAACCAGTGCAACAGAGAGCATGTGCGGCCGAGCACCAGTGCGGCCGAGCACATGTGCAGGGGGGGCCGAGGTTCTACCTGCAAGAGAGCAGCAACAGCAGCAGCGCCTTCTTCTTCGAGCGAGCCCATGAGAGACGGATAGCAGCAGCGCCTTCTTCTTCGAGCGAGCCAACAAGAGACGGATAGCAGCAGCACCCGCTTCTTCTTGCTCGCTTCGCTCGCGCTCGCCCCATATCAGCAGCCCCTTATTATTCTTGCTCGCGCCCCTCGATTCTGCCCGCTCGTGCCGAAGAAGATAACCCCTTCGTTGCGCTCGCTTCCCGGTCCCCTTCAGTCGCTGCTGCTGCACGTACGCGCCCTTGAGCTTCTTCTTCTTGCCCTTCTCCCCGCTGTGGTTGTCCTGGATGATGCCCGCGAGCGTCTGGCTGTTTGTGACGACCTCGAGCATGCCGAGCTCGTCTCCGGTGCAGACACAGCCGTACGGGCTGAGGCAGAGATTAAGGCCCTCCCTCTTCCACAGGAGGTTCATGATGTTGAGCACCTGCAGCGTGAGCTGGTCCTGCCGGAGGTCGTCGCCGGCCTTGAACATGACCTGCGCGAGCGCGAGCGTGGCGAGTTAGCGGACGGGGGGCTTCTCATCCTGGTAGGGGTCGTTGCCTCACCGTGATCTGCTTGTTGTCGTTGTCGGCGTCCTCAAAGACGAGCCAGAGCGGCTTCTTCTTGCTCTCCATGACGCGGCACTTGTCGATGACGATGCTCCTCGCGCGCATGTCGGGGTTGAGAGGCAGCTGGAACTTGGTAGGGAAGTCGCAGCGCTTGAGCTGCTCCCTGAGCTCCAGCAACCTGTCCTCCTTGGTATCCTTGGCCTGGACCCGTGCGGCGACGGTCTCCAGGCGGCGCATGACGAGCAGCTGGTGGCCCAGCGCGAGCCTGTGCGCGTGCAAGTTTGAGTCAGTTTTGTTTTGCTCCTGCCTATCCCCCGAACTCCCCCGGCATTAAAACCCTTCGCGCCTGCCCCCCAGACTCGAGGTGGTTCTCACCTGTGGGTGCCGCAGTTCCTGAGGTACATGTCGAGGATGACGCCGAACCTTTCCTTGACGACGGGCTCGTGCATCTCGGCCTTCAGGAGCCAGAAGAAGATGTGTCCGATCAAGGTGGGGTTGGAGAGCGCGCGGCGGAGCAGGAAGCGGCTCAGGGCGGAGTCGTGGAAGGGCTCGAACTTGAGGGTCTGGGTGAGCTGCAGGAGGTACCGCCTGAGCTCGTCGTCGGACAGGCTGCCGAGGCACTGCACCGCGTACGCCCTGACACGCGGGTCGGGGAAGCGGTGGTCGAGCAGCTGCAGCGCGAGCATGGGCTCGAGCGTCTCCCACGCGTACAGGAGCCGGTGGCACTCGGCGACCTGCTTCGGGTTGAGCCAGTTGATGGTGAGCAGGAGCGTCCCGAGGCCCTCCGGCACTCCCGTCAAGGGCAGCCTGATGTCCCAGATGAGGCGGAAGTCCTCTCTCGTGGGCGTGGCAGTGGGGTCGAACACCAGGTACCTGGTGCGGGAGTCGGGTTGGGTTAGCAGAGACGACACCAGCTTCCGCCGCAGAAGGACGCGCCTTCTTTGGGCGAGCCCGCTGCCGTCGCAGAAGCACACGCCTTCTTTGGGCGAGCCCGCTGCCGTTGCAGAAGCACACCTGTTTCGCGCGAGCCCGCTGCCGTTGCAGAAGCACACGCCTGTTTCGCGCTCGCTTTATTCGCTCGCTCGCTCTCGCTTCCGCCTCAGAAGCACGCGCATTCTTTGGGCGAGCCCGCTGCCGTTGCAGAAGCACACGCCTGTTTCTCGCTCGCTTCATTCGCACGCTCGCTCGCACGCACGCACGCTTCGCTCGCTCTCGCTTCCGCCGCAGAAGGACGCGCCTTCTTTGCGCTCGCTTCGCTCGCACCCCGCGCTCTTTGCGCGTCCTCACTTGACGCGCTCCGCTTCCTCGGTCTTCATCCTGTTGAGGAACCAGTCCAAGTTCTTGTGGCCCGTGGACCTGAGGTTGTGGATCAGGTTGTCCTCGACGAGCGGCCGGTAGACGATGGGCTTGGAGTCGCGCTGGTAGAACTCAATGTCGAGCGTGGTCATGTGCGCGTCGTCGGTCTTCCTCTCGAGCGCGGTGGCGTTGGGCGTGGGACACTCGCCCGGCCAGATGCACAGCGACATCTTCCCGCTCCGCAGCCGGTGGTCGAACCTGCGTGCGCAGAGGAGTCAGATTATTGCTCCCCCCCTCCGCCCCCTCCCGATCCCGATGCGTTGCGTCTTACCTGAAGAGGTTGCAGCCGGTCCAGCCGCAAGGGTGCCCGTTCTTGCTGTAGAGCTGGAAGATGATGCGCGTTCCGTGGGGCAGGTTCTTGAATTGCACCGAGTTGTTCTCGACCCAGCTGCCGTGCTGGCCAAAGATAGCCGTGACGATGGCGGGCAGCCCGTGACCCCTTGCCTCCCTCGCCGTGGACTGGTTGGGGACCTCCATGGGCCGGCCGAGCTTCACACCGCCGTGGTACAGCTGCGCCGTGCACCTGATGTGCCGGTGCTCTTTCTTGGCCGTGGAGAAGTCGCTCGTCATCTTGGCGGACACCACCTTGATCCGGAACATGTCCTCCACGTCCTGGATTGCGGTGAACTTGTTGTCGTCGGTGAAGGCCGTCGCCGCGTCCTGCTTGGCGAGCACCTGCCCGAGCTGCTGCGCGACCATGACGAGGAGCTCCTCGTCCTGATCGGTGAAGGGCAGGTCATCGACGGTGTTGATGCACTGCATGACGCCGCAGATGTGCGAGTCGCTGTCGCGGACGGGCACGCACAGCACTTGCTTGGTCCGGAAGCTGCTCTTGCGGTCCATGGCCGGGTCGAAGCGGTTGTCGTCATACGCGTCGGCGATGTTCAGAACGTCGCCCGTCTTGGCCACGTAACCGCACATGCCCTTCATGGGAATCCTGACGCCCTTGACGTCCCTCGACACCTTGAGGATCATCTCCTCCGTCTCCTCGTCGATGATGAACACGCTCGCCCTCTGCACGCAGAACACCTCCCTCGTCACCTTGATGATCCTCTCGAGCACGTCGTCTAGAGATAGCTCCGGCGTGAACGCCGTGAGCAGGTCCAGCATGAGCGCCTCGTTCGAGACCTCATCCCCCGTGTCCTCCTCGAGCGCCACGAAGGACGACCTGCGGGACGCGACCGACATGCTCTTGCGCGGGGTCTGGCTTGAGATCGACGCACGGCGGGGCGCGCTCGGACGGTTTCCGAAGACTCCGCCGGGGACGCTCTCCACGCTCGCCCGGTTGGTCTCCGAGTCGGCGTCCAGGCTGCCCCCAACTGAGCTCGCGACCCGACCCCTGTGCGCGCGCAGGCCCGATTCCTGCTTCGAGAGCTTCGCCGGCCGAGAGACGGGCACCCCCGGGCCGTCCGTCCCCTCGAGAACCGTCCCGTCCGCGCTTTGTCCCGGGTACAGGACCTCGCGCTTCGTGCGCACGAACACCATCTGCAGCAGCTCGTTGAACTGGTCGATGTGCCGCGTGAGGGAGTACACCTCCTCGTTGTTGGACGCGTCGATCGTGAGCGTTGTGCCCATTAGCTGGGAGCCGCCGGTGAAGATGGACTCGTACGTGTCGAACGGGATGGAGATGCACAGGACGTCCCCGTCCGCGACGTATCTGCGTGCGTCGTGGAGAGTTAGTTAGTTAGTTAGGGTTAAGGAGGGGGTGGGGCATGAAGGAAATCGGGGGCCTAGAAGCGCTCACGACTGCTGGCTGCCGGACGTGCGGTTGGTGAAGCTGCCCTCCCCGAAGTAGTCGCCCTGCGTCAGGTTCATGACCTTGTCCTTCTTCTTCATGACCTTGACGTTGCCCTCCCTGATGACGTAGATGAAGTCCGACTTCTGGTCGTGCGCGAGGATGGACGAGCCGTTGCCGAATATCTGCAGCGAGGAGCTCGACTCCAGCTTGTGGATGTCCGTCTCGTCCACGCTCTGGAACGTCGGGATGGAGCGCAGGAAGTCCGTGATCGGCATCTTCTTCGAGCTGCTCATCGCACGCTGCCTCTTCCCGCTGTCCGGCATGCTCGACAGCTGCCGGTTGTAGCTGTGCGGGTTCTCCTCCTGCTCCTGCTCCCCGACGTCCTCCTCCTGGTTCTGCCAGGCCGGCGGCTTCGCGAGCATCCAGCTGAGGGGGGGGGGGGGGNGGGGGGGGCGAGTAGCGTTTTTGTGGGAAGCTCGGGGGTCTTCCCCCGACAGCCCGAGATCCTGCCTGCTTCCCCCAGAGACGAGCAGCACCAGCAGCGGACCTCGACGGCGCTCGTGTTTGAGCTCGCACGCACCGGAGTCCCGTCGCGCCCGGCGCGTCCTCCATCCCGAACTCGCCCAGCAGCTCCGGCTCCTTCGTGTTCCCCGAGATGCTCGCCCACGCCTTCCTCCCCGCCCACTCCTGCGTCGTGATGTCCTTCTTCTGCCCCGAGACCTTCACCGCCGCCTTGAGCATGCTCCACTGCTTCGTCGCCGGGGTCGGCTGCCTGGGCTGCGCCGGGTTCTGCGGATCGAAGCCGGACGTCGTCTCCCCGATCCGGTCCTGCTGCGAGCTGAGCGACGGGAGCTCGCTGGGGAGCGCGGCGGCCGGGTCGAGCGGGGAGTCGGCCGACAGGGAGGGCTGGCGGGCCGGCGCGTTCTTGTCGTGGAGGCACGTCACGACGGGCGTGGCGGGGACCGGGTTCATGCCCAGCGACTGCTTCAGGCGGGTCGCGGTCGCCTTGAGCTTCTGCAGCACCTCGTCCTTCTCCTGCAGCTCCTCCACGAGGCGGTCAAACTCCCGGCGGAGGGCGCCGTCGGAGGACTCGGTGGTGGCCGCCGCGATCCGGCGGCCGCGGTCGGAGTGCAGGAAGGACAGCACGTGGTCGTGCGAAGAGGTGGAGGCGACGGAAGCCAGGGCTGAGGACTCGGTAGAGAGGAGGGAGAGCAGCGCATCCTGCTCTAAGTAGCTGTGGTTTCGGGGGGGGGGTGGGGGGGGTGGGTGGGGGGGGGAGGGGGGGGGAGGGGGGTTAGTGGAGTGCGAGGAGGCGGCAAATGCTCGATACGCGGAGTTTCAGCGCCCTGGCACTCACAGGAGCGCAATCTCGTCAGTAACTGGAGACTCTGAGACACCCTGACCGGAAGTCCTTCGGGGACTGCCCGGACGCAGGGAGCCCTTCCGATCGAAGGGAGCCGACTCCGAGCGCCGGTGGAACACGGACGACTTCCTCGCCGGCGAGGAGCCGTGCACCTGTTGGGTCATGGGAAGATAATGGGTGAGAAGTTGGGGGTCCCCCTCTCTCCTTTGCAGGAACCACAACACGCTGAGGCTTTTGGAGAGGGTGGCGGGCATGAAAGCGGGGGAAGGAGTGGTGCGTTCAGCAACCGGGCCGTTGCCTCCGCTGGGCCACGGTTCTAGCAAGGGGCTGTTGCCTGCGGGGCTACTGGGCCCGGATAAGAGAATCCAGCCGGTTGGTGGCGGGCCGGGTGTTAAATTCGGGTTTTTCAGGCATAACTTGGCTTGCTTTGAACGTGATTCAAGAACTGCCCTCTCCCCCCACCCCCACCGTAATCTCTTTCGTTCCTCTCTCCCCCCATGGCTGAAACATTCTGCCCCATCCCCCCTAGTAGCTCCCCTTCGCCTGGAACTGGGCCGTGGCTCCCGCGTCCTGGGCGATGTCGTCGCAGCATGACATCCTGATCCTCTCTGAAGTCGCCGGGTGCATCAGGACGAACTCCTTCTCGTCTCCGTCGCCGCCTCCGCCCCCGTCCTTCCTCGCTGCGAGGAGCGCGTCCTGGAGTGCGAAGAAGACGGTGCTGCCGAGGAAGAAGGGCGGCTCTCCGATGGCCTTGCTTGACATGACGGCGAACTTGTTGGCGACGCCGTCCATGAGCGAGACGTTGAAGGTCTCGGGCATGTCGTTGAAAGCGGGGGGCTTGTAGAAACCGGGCCCGGACGTGTGGAGGCGTCCCTTGGGCCTCACCCACTCGTGCTCCTCGTCGCCCCAGCTGCGGGAAAATGTCAAGGTTAGTGATCGGAGAGCTGAGTAATGATGTACTGGGGCAACGCTTACATGAGCTCCTCCGTGGTGGACCAGCCCATGCCCTGCACGAAGGCCCCCTCGATCTGGCCGATGTCGATGGCGGGGTTGATGCTCGACCCGACATCCACGACGCAGTCGGACCTGATGACGCGGTGGTCCCCGGTGAGGACGTCCACCTCAACCTCGGAGAAGGCCGCGCCCTGGGTGAAGTAGTTGAAGCTGCGCTCGCGAAAGAAGAGAGTTAGCGCTTGAAGCTGGCGTGGTTCGGGTGACCGTCGGGGTTCAACGTACGCCTGTCCTCTCTCCTCCATGGGCAGCGTCCAGTCGTAGCCGCAGCGCGCGTCCGAGATGGTGAAGAACCCGTGCGCGCTGAGGTCGACCCGAGCGAAGAATGCCGCGGTGGCCACCTCGGCGAGAGTCGCGTTGGGCCCGAGCTTGTCGCGGAACGGCTTCAGCCGTTTCAGAATCTGGCGGCACCCGTCCAGGCACGCCATGCCGTAGATGTCGGTGCCTTGGCTGGCCGCCGTGGGGATCGTATTCGCGACCTTGTCGGAGCTCGTGTCGTCGATGAAGACCTTACTCACCGGGATCTCGAAGGCGGTGGCAGCCACCTGGCACATCTTGGTGTGCAGACCCTGCCCCATCTCCGTGCCGCCGTGGGAGATGAGGACCGTGCCGTCCTGGTACAAGTGCACGAGCGCGCCGCCCTGGTTCGTGAACTTGGCCGTGAACGCGATGCCGAACTTGGTGGGCAGGACCGCAACGCCGCGCTTCCGCCACCTGTTCTCGGAGTTGAACTTGGTGCAAGCCGCCACCCTGCCCTCGTAGTCCACCGAAGCGCGCACGTCCGAAAAGGCCTTGGGCACGTTCCACGTTTTGGGCTCGATGAGTTGGTTGAAGTGGGTCCTCTCTCCCTCCTTGTAGAAGTTGTCCTCCCTCAGCTTCTCCCTCGACACCCCGGCTCGGTGCGCGAGCCGATCCATGATGTGCTCGCCGACGATGATGCCCTGCGGTCCGTTCGCGGGTGGGTTGGGGGTGGGGTTGGGGGGGGGGTTAGATCTGCGTTCATCTCG
>BRYB01000701.1:0-11255 GCA_030267505.1 Tetraparma gracilis | reverse complement strand
CCCCCCCTCTTCCCTAACCCCGCCCCGCTCTTCCCCCCGCCCCCAGGCCATGGTGTCCTCCATGACCCCCCTGGAGAAGCTCACGTTTGTGTTCACCTGCTACGACTTCGACGAGTCCGGCTCGCTCACCCTCGACGAGATGACCCTCTCCCTCAAGTCCACCATCACCGGCCTCTGCAAGATCTCCGGCGGCATCCCGCCGGGGCTCGCGGAGTTCGAGGCGATCGCGGGGCTCGCGTTCCAGGCGTGCGACAAGGAGCCCGCCGGCAGCATCGAGTCCAAGGAGTTCCTCAAGTGAGTGCGAGCCTCTGCTGCTGCTGCCGCCGCCGCCGCCGCCGCTGCCGCCGCTGCTTCTCCCGCTGCTGCTTCTCCCGCTGCTGCTTCTCCCGCCACTAACCCCCCCCCCCCCGCTTCGCTCGCCCCCCCACCCCAGGTACATCTCGTCGAACCCCACTGCCTCCAGCTGGACCAACGCCTTCGACGACCTGGACGCCGACGCCTCCTCCTCGCTCAACAAGGCGGACCTCGCGTCCCAGTTCCAGCTCTCCGCCGAGCTCGCCGCCGAGTCCACGGACGCGTCCGCGCTGAGCTTCGCGCCGCCGCCCGCGCCGCGCGCGTTCGGCGCCGACGCGTCGTTCCTCGCCACGCTGGAGGCCGCCAAGCCGCCGCCCCCCGCGCCGCCCGCCGAGGGCGAGGAGCCTGCGCCCGCCCCGCCCAAGGAGGTCACCGCCGCGCCCAACTCCAGCCTCGCGCTGAGCTGGGTGCACGGCTACTCCGGCGCGCTGTGCCGCCGCACGCTGCTGGGCGGCACGCCCTCCGGCTCGCTCGTGTACGCGGCTGCGACGAACGTCGTGGTCTACCACAAGGCGGACGAGGAGGCCGAGCGCCCCGAGCCCACGCAGCAGCTCATGCAGGACTCGCCCGCGCCCATATCCGCGCTGTGCGCGTGCCCGTCCGGCGCGCTGGTGGCCGCGGGCAACCGCGCGGGCACCGTGTACCTGCTGTCGTCGGCGGACGCGTCCGTGTCCGGCACCATCTGCGCGCCGCTGCCCCCCGGCAGCGCCGTGAGCAAGCTCGCGTTCAATGCGGACCGCTCGCTGCTCGCGCTCGCGGGCGGCGACGCGGACGCCACGCTGTGCGTGTTCGAGGTGGCGACGCACAGGCTGCTGTTCGCGGCGAAGACGGGGAAGGCGCCGGTGCTCGGGCTGGCGTTCTCGGCGGGCGAGGAGAGCACCATCGCCGTCGCGACCGCGGGCACCGGCGGCGGGAAGCCGGCCACGTTCTGGGTGAGGGACAAGGTGGACAGGAGCAGCTGGCTGCCGAAGCGCGGCGTGTTTGGGTCCACGGCGCCGTCGCCCTGCACGTGCGTGTCGTCGCTCGGGCCCGCCGCCGCCGAGTCCTTCGTGGCCGGCACGGCCGGCGGCGACCTCCTCATTTGGGAGGGCCGCAACCTCAAGCTCGTGCTGCCCAAGGTCGCCAACGGCGCGGTCAGCGACCTGCACTACAACGCGAAATGCGGCGTCCTTGCGGTGGGGTCCGAGGACGGGATCGTGCAGACGTGAGTGGCGCAGCGAGCGAAGCGAGCGAAGCGAGCGTGAAGATAGCACCGACGAGATCCCGAAATCGCGATCCCGAAATCGAGACCCCCTAAATATGACTAACCCCACCCCTCAGGTACTCCGTCTCCTCGACCCTGGCGCTCGCGCCCGCGGCCCGCGTGGACCTCAAGGCCACCGGCGACGTGTACCTCGTGTCCAACACGGCGGTGTCCTCGGTGGTGGCGACCGCCACCTCCGTCGTCGTCGGCACGCGCGGCTCGGAGATCCTCGAGCTCTCCACCGTCGCGACGCCCCCCGAGGAGGGCGCCGAGGAGGGCGCGCAGCCCCCCTTCCCGCAGGTCGGGGACGTGCTGAACGCGGGGCCGATCACGGTCGGGCACGGCGTCGCCGGGGGCAAGGAGCTCACCGGGATCTGCGCGAGCCCGGCTTCATCCGAGTTCGCGACCGTCGGCACCGACAACAAGCTGTTCGTGTGGGACGCCGCGCTCAAGAAGCAGACCAAGAGCCTGTCGCTCGACTCGCCCGCCTCGTGCGTGTCGTACAACGCGGACGGGTCGCTCATCGCCGTCGGCTACTCCGACGGCCCGAAGAAGGGCACCGTGTCCGTGTTCGGCGCCAACGCCGAGGACGCGGCCAAGCTCGAGCTGAAGGGCTCCGCCGTCGCCACCCTCGACACGTGCGCCATCACCGCGGTCAAGTTCGCGACGGGCTCGATCTTCGTGTCGACGGACACCGGCTCCATCTGCCTGTACTCCGACGCGGCCGACGCCGAGACGAACCAGTACGTGCAGCACCCCGGGTTAGCTCCATCAACCCCGACTAACTCTTCATTCGCAGGTACCCGCTGACCACGACGCTCGTCGCTTCCGAGACCGCCGAGCCCGTGCTCGCGTTCGACCTGTCCGTCGCCGGCACCGAGATCGTCGCGAACTTGCCCGCGGACGTCGTGTGCTTCCAGAAGCCGGCCGACGTCGAGGACGCCGTCTTCGCCGTCGTGCCGCCCTTCCGCAACCTGCCGGACAAGCCCGCCCCCGAGATGCAGACGTTCTCCACGCCCTTCTTCGCCGGCACGCAGGGCATCTACGGCGGCGCCGGCGCCGGCTCCTACACGGCCGTCGTCCGCCCCAAGGCGCCGGAGACGCCCGTTCTCGCCGCCTCCGACGCCACCGGCACCGTGTCGCTCTTCCCCTTCCCCTCCTCCGACTACGGCGCCGCGTCCCGCGCCTCGTACAAGGGGCACGGGGGCAAGCTCGCGGGGGTCGCGTTCTCCCTGGAGGACGCCTCGCTCGTGACCGCCGGCGGCTCCGACGGCTGCGTGTTCCAGTGGACCTTCACGCCCGACGAGGGCGAGGACTCCGCCGAGGAGGCCGAGGCCGCCGCCGAGGCTGCCGCTGCCGAGGCCGAGCCCGAGGAGGAGCCCGCCGAGGACGACGAGGAGTACAGGATCCCGTACGACTCGGACGACGACGAGGACGTCACCGCCTCTCTCGCCTCCCCCGCCGCCACCGGGGACGCGTACGTGCTACCCCACATCACACGCACGGTCGCACTCCCCCATTTCTAACTCTCTTTCGCGCTCGCAGGTACGAGGCTGCGTCCATGTTCAAGACGGGGCTCATGCCGGCCGACGCCGCCGAGGCCATCCCCGCCCGCGACCTGCCCGGCCCGGACCTGTCCCTCAAGTGGGCGCACGGCTCGTCTGCGCAGTCCACGCGCGGCTCCGCCGCGTACAACGACAAGGGCGACGTGATCTACCCCCTCGCGTCCTCCTGCGTGGTGCTCGACAAGGCCACGATGAAGCAGAAGCACTTCCTCGGGCACTCCGGCGCCGTCACGGCGCTCACGATGCACCCGAACAAGACCCTCGCGGCCTCCGCCGGCGGCGGCTCCGTGATTGTGTGGGACACGAACTCCGTCGCTTCCAAGAAGGCGTTCTCCACCCCCGACACTCCCTCCGCGCTCGCGTTCTCCGCCGACGGCTCCCTGCTCGCCATCGCGTCCACCGACGCCGAGAACACGGTGTCCGTCTACTCGTGGATGGACGGCACGCTCAAGTGCTCCTCGCGCACGGGCCCCCGCAAGGTCCTGTGCCTGTCCTTCGACAACACCGGCGCCGCGCTCGTCGCCGGCGGCGACAAGGCCTTCTCCGTCTTCTCCATCGCGGGCAAGAACATGGGCCTGAAGCGCGGGCAGTTCGGCTCCGCTCTCGGGGGCAGGAAGGTCGTCACGTGCGCCTCCTGGTGCGGCGGCGACTTCGTGCTCGGCACGGCCGACGGCAAGCTCTTCAGGCTCGAGGGCGGGAGGAAGCTCGCCGGAGAGGCGGCGATCTTCGAGAAGGGGCACGTGAACTGCCTCTCCGCGCTGCCGGCCCCGGCCGACCCGGAGGCCTCCGGCTACCCCGCCATGCTGGTCGGCGGAGACCTGGGCATCGTCAAGCTGCTCGACGAGACGCTCGGCGAGCTCAAGGCGTTCGACCTCAAGACCATCCTCCCCAAGGCCAAGTCCTGGAAGGTGCGGTCCGTGTGCTTCAACAAGGACCAGAGGAAGATCCTCGTCGTGACCAAGGGCAGCGAGCTCTACGAGGTCTCCAACCCCGAGGGCGGCGAGGAGGAGGCGCAGCCCGCCGACGTCAACGACGGCCCGCTCACCACCGGGCACAGCTCCGGACAGCTCTGGGGCGTCGCCGCGCACCCCGTCATCAACGAGGTCGCGACCTGCGGCGACGACAAGACCGTCTGCTTCTGGAACCTGGAGGAGAACACCATGACGCGCAGCATCAACGTCGGGGACTTCGCGAGGTCCTGCGACTACAGCCCCAACGGCCAGCTTCTGGCGGTCGGCCTGGGCGGCGTCAGGGGCGGCGGCGTGCCCGGCGGATGGGCCAAGCCGGTGTTCGAGGAGGAGAAGGCGGAGGACGGCCCCGAGGGCGAGGACGCCGCCGTCGCCGCGCTGAAGGCCGAGACGGGGGTGGCCGAGGGCCCGCCCTCCGACCCGTGGCTCGCGACGCTCTACAAGAACGGCAGCAAGGCCAGGGAGAAGGAGGGCTCCGTCCTGATTCTCGGCTTGCTCGAGGAGGACGTCAGGGTCGTCACCGTCAACCAGGACGCCAAGGGCTACATCTGCGACGTCAAGTAAGTGGGGGTGAGGGGGGGTGAGGGGGGGGCGAGCGAAGCGAGCGCACGCAAGCTAAGCGAGCGCGAGAGAAGGAAGATGTTTGGGCGTGAGCGCGAGCAAAGCGAGCGCAAGAGAAGGAAGTTGTTTGGGCGCGAGCGCATTGTTCGGGCGCCGCTGCCGCCAACTCTTTTTCGCGCTCGCTTCGCTCGCGTGGTCGGGGCGGGAGAAGATGTAACACGCCACTAACCCACCCTCCTCTCTCAGGTTCGCGCCCGACGGCGACACGCTGGCCGCGGCTTCCATGGACTCGTGCGTGTACCTCTACAACTGCCTCGGCGGCATGGACTTCAAGCTCAAGGCAAAGTGCGAGGTCAGCGGCGGGCTCCCCGTCGTGCACCTCGACTGGTCCAACGCCTCGGACGTGTTCATGACGAGCGCCATGAGGGGCAGCGAGACCTCCATCAGGTACTTCAGCAACGCCACCGGGGCCGAGGCCGAGGAGGACAGCGAGGATGTCGTCAACGCCACCTGGAACAGCTGGTCGAGCAAGCTCGGCAAGGCCGTCAAGGGCTGCTACAGGAGCGGCGCTGCCGACCCCAGCACCCTCACGACTGTGAGGAGGAGCGCCGGGGGAGACCTCGTGGTCTCCGGCGACGCCGACGGCGGGCTCAGGCTCCACAAGTACCCCGCCCTGGAGACCGGCGCCGCCTACAAGAGCTTCGGCGCTCACAGCGGTGGCAACGGCGTGGGCAAGGTCGTCTTCTCGAAGGACGACTCGTACGTCGTGAGCGTCGGCGCCTCCGACCGCAGCGTGTGCGTTTGGAACGTGGTCCGGGACCTGAGCGAGGACGCCGGCGCCAAGGAGTATGGCTTGTCTGATGACAGCGACTACGTCAAGATGGCGCCCGGGGTCGAGGAGGAGGCGGCGGAGGAGGCTGAGGGGGGAGAGGAGAAGAAGGAGGAGGGCGGCGAGATGGTGTGGACGGAGCTGCTGGCCGGGAAGGAGGTGGCGCCGGAGGGAGGTGCGGGCGAGTACGAGATCAGCGCCGTGTATGGCGTTGACGCCAACGCCGGCGTCTGCTACTCCGCTGGCGGCGACGCCGTCTACTCCAGCGGGTCCGCGTCTGTGGTGTACAACGCCGGACAGAAGCAGTTCGTGGTGTACGCCGGCAGCAGCGGAGGCGTCACGTGCCTGAGCACGAGCACCGACGGCAGGTTCGGACTGGCCGGCGACGGCGCGGGCGGCGTCAACGTCTTCAGCACGAGCACCGGGGCCGGGCTCTGCGAGCTCAGCGGGGGGGCGGGGGCGGCGGGCATCAGCTGCGTCGCCTGGAGCGACGACGGCAGCATGTGCGCCGCCGTCGGCGCCGACCAGGACCACACCCTGAGGGTGTGGAGGAGCCCCTCCGGCACCTGGAGCGACGGCGAGCTGTGAGTCGGGGGTTGAGGGGGGGGGGGGGTTCCAACGCAATTGCTAATCCTTTTTACCGCAGGTACTCCGAGAGCATGGGGTGCGACGCGGCCGTGAGCTTCGTTTGCTTCACCGGGGAGGACGTCGCAAGCGACGCCCCCCACGTCGTTACCGGCGGCTTCAACCAGATCATGTTCTGGACCTTCAAGGACGGCAACGTCACCAGCAAGAAGGGCGTGTACGGCACCGAGGGAAGCATCCAGCCGCTCACGTGCGGGGCCATGATGGCCAAGGGCAGGTGCGTCACCGGCACCGTCGGGGGCAGCCTCTTCGAGTGGGACGTGGCCACCGGCACCGTCGTCAAGAAGGTCATCGCCCACACCGGCTGCGTCACCAGCGTCAGCGGGGTCAAGAGCGGGGGGGTCTTGTCCAGCGGAAAGGACGGATTCGTCAAGATGTGGACCTCCGAGTAAGGAAGCGACATGTGCGAGGGGAGCGTGCGGGGGGGGTGCGAGGGGGGGGAGCGTGCGAGGGGGGGTAGCGTGCGAGGGGAGCGTGCGAGGGGAGCGTGCGAGGGGAGCGTGCGAGGGGAGCGTGCGAGGGGAGCGTGCGAGGGGAGCGTGCGAGGGGAGCGTGCGAGGGCAGCGTGCGAGGGGAGCGAGCGAGGGGGGGGAGCGTGCGAGGGCAGCGTGCGAGGGCAGCGTGCGAGGGGAGCGTGCGAAGGGAGCGTGCGAGGGCTGTGTGCTAACTCAACCGCAGGTACATGAACGTGGCCGCGTTCGACGTGGGCGGGCCCTGCTACGGCGCCAGCTGCGACCTCAAGACCACCAAGCTTCTCGCCGCCGTCGGCACCGGAGAGCTCAAGGAGATCGTCGTGGACTCCGGCTTCATCGGCGTGATTGCCAGCGGAGCCAAGTCCGTGTGGGGCAAGGGCGACAGGGAGGGCGGACCCAAGAAGATGGGGGCCGCCGGGAAGCTCAGCAGCGTGGCGGCGCTCGAGGGAGGCGGGTGCGTCACGGGCGGCGGCGACGGCGTCGTCAGGACCTGGGGAAGCGCCGGCGGCGCTCTGCCGCTGGCCTCCTACGACTGCGGAAGCGCGGTCGGGGCGGTGGCCAGCAAGGGAGGCATCGTCGCCGTTGCCATGGGCTCCGGCGTGGGCGCCGACTCGGAGGTCAAGAGCGTCGAGGGCACCGTGCTCTTCCTCGACGCGGTGACGCTGGAGGGCAAGGGCAAGGCCCACAAGGGCAGCAGCGACGCCTGCCCCACCTGCGTGGTCTTCGGGGCCGACTCCATCGTGTACATGGGCGGCTCGGACGGAGTCGTCACCGCCTTCGACTCCGCCGCCTTCCAGGTCAAGTTCTCCGTGGGCGCCGGCATGGAGGGGGGCGTCATCGGGGTCGACGTCAGCGAGGACGGGGCCGTCATCGGCGTCGCCGGGGGCAAGGGGGCCCTCAAGTTCTTCGGCAAGGGCGGAGAGGAGAAGGCAGCGGGAGACGTCGAGGGAGTCAAGTGGGTCAACGGGACCCTGCCCTTCAGGGCCGATACCATGGGGGTCGCCGGGGTGTGCGCCGCCGGGGGAGGCCTGGTGGGCGTCGAGGGCGGAGGCGTCGGGGTGCTGGGGGGGCCCATCAAGAGCGGACACGGGGGCAAGGTCGGGAATGTTGCCTCCGGCGCAGAGGAGGTCTTCACCAGCAGCGCCTCCAACGCGGGCGTCTTCTGCTGGACCAAGGTGTGAGGGGGGTGGGTTGGGGTGGGGGGGAGGGAGGGGGGGGGGGGGGGGAGTTAGATTAGTGAGGAGAGGGGAGGAGGGATGCACTCAACAAGACACACGTTTTGTTGTACAAATTATCCTGTCTTTGCGGCACATTTATAGGGGTCTCTATAAATTCCTCTGCCCCCGTGCGCTCATCCACCCCCGTCCTACTCAGCGTCCTTTAAGGACGTGGTTTGGCATTGCTGCCAGCGCGCGAAACTACTGCTCCAGCGACAGACGCTGAGCGGCGCGGGCCTGCGGCGTGGTGGAGATCGCGTCCGTGTAGCCGCGGGAGGTGATGATCAGCGTGTCCTGGATCATGACGGCGGAGTAGCCGGAGCTAATGTGGTGGCTCGGCACGACCCCCGTCTTGGCCCACTTCTTGTCCCCGTCTTCGGCCGTGTCCATGTACCAGATGCCGTCGATAGTCAGGAAGTAGAAGAAGCCGTCGGAGGTCATCGCACACTGGCTCCCGTTGTCGTTGATGTCGGAAGGAAACTCGTCGTCCGAAAACGTCGTCTTGGCGCCCGTGCTCGCGTCGATCGAGTAGAGGTGCTTGTCCACCAGGCCCCACACGCCCTCGCCGTCGTTGCTGCTCGTCAGGCAGTTGATGTTCCTGATGTCCGCGTCGATGACCGTGTGCTTGTCCGCGCTCGGCTCGTACACGAAGAAGCCAAGGTTGGGGAGCATCGACGCGTAGAAGATCTTGGCGGTGCCGTCATCATTAGTAACCGCAGCGGCCGTCATCGGGCTCACCGGCTTGTCCATGGGCGCCATTACGGCGAAGCTGTCCCGCGCCGTCGAGTACTTGAGCACCTCAGACTTTTCGTCGCCGTCGTAACCGCCGAAAAGGAAGATGTCGTCTCCCACCGCCGCAGCTCCAATGTAACCGCGCGCTTCGGGCAGCTGCTGCACCTTGGCCTCGTCCCACTTCCCCATCGCGGCGTCGTAAAGCGACGTGGTACTAAACCAGTCGCTGCCATCGTAACCCCCGAACCTGTACACCTTGGTCCCGATCGCCACCTCCGCCGCCTCCCGATTGTCCGGCCCGCCCTCCAAGTCCTCCGTCTTGATGTCGCTGGTCGGCTCCTTGTCCTCCGGCTTCTGCACGCACACCTGTCCGTTCTCGCCGAGCCACTCGCAGTAACTCTCCAGCATCTTCTCCATCTTGCCCTTCTTTCCGACGATGTCCTTGTCGTCGGCGAAGTTGTCCACGGTCAGGAGCTCGCTGATGGGCATGACCTCGATGCCGGACCCGATGGGCGCGAGGCTTTCGGTGTCGCCGACGAGCGCCTCGTACCACTTGCTGATGTCGCCGTCGGTGAAGGCCGCGCCGCCGACGTAGAGCTCGTGATGCTCTTCACGTTTAGTATCGAACTCCTCAGTACACTGCTTCTCCTTGTCGATGCTGAACTCCGAGCTGCCGCTGAACATCGCGTAGGAAATTTTGGCCATCTCCTCGAAGCTGATGCCCATGCTCTCAGCGTGCTGGGACGCCTCAGCCGTAAAGACGTCCTCCTTGGTCATCTGGCCGCCCATCATCACCGCCGTCGTGTAGTGCGTGCCGAAGGCCTCGATGACCTTGTAGTACGAGTTGTCGTCGTCGCCGAGGGACGCGACGCCCTTCTTGAACGCGTCGGTGACCGTGATGTCGGCGAAGTTCTGCAGCCTGAAGTGGTACCTGCGCGCGCAAAAAAGAGTTAGCGGGGAGAAACTTTGAGTAGCAAACGAAGCGAGCGGGGGGGGGTTCGAGCGAGCCCAGGAAGCGAAGCGAGCGGGTGGGGGTTCGGAGAAGGGTGCCAGCTTGACAGCAACTTCTTCGCGCGAGAGAGCTCAAGAAGCGAGGCGAGCGGGGGCGACCTCCCGCCGCAGAAGGCCACGAGAAGAAGCGCCCCCCCCCCCCCGCCGCCGCAGAAGGGCGCCAGCCCGAATGCACACGCTTCGCTTCGCTCGATTCGCTCGCCCCGCGCTCGACGTACATGGCGCACTCGGCCTTGGCGTAGAAGTAGTGGTAGGAGTGCTCCTCCATGTTGGACACTGTTTTCGTGTAGGAAGCGGACGCCGTGAACGAGCCAGACAGCCACTTGGTGAGGGAGCCGCCGAGGCTGATCCCTCCGGAGACCTTGAGGCTGTCCTGGTAGGACTTGGCGCCGTGCGCGGAGAAGGAACTGGACGACTGCGAGCACGAGGAGTAGATGTCACAGTCGACGCCGGCGGGGCAGCTGTAGTCGTTCCCGTTCCACCTGGAGAGGGGGTGAGTGGGGGGGGGAGGGGAGGTGGGGACGGAGGGGCGAGACGCACTTGACGGTGTTCTCGGAGGGCGCGAACTCGATGACCGACTGCACCTTGGTCAAGCCTTCCGGCGCCCCTCCATTGTTGTTGGCGCCGACGAGCGGGTTGGAGAAGATGATGTTGATGCCGTGCCCCAGGAAGTTCTGGCCCTGCAGGAAGTTGTTGGCGGTCGCGTTCTTGGAGGCGGCAGCGGTCGCTAAGGATAGCAGGAGCAGCAGGATGCTCGAGGTCATGGCGCCTGTGAGGGGGGTGGGTGGGTGGTCGGGAAGGGCGGGGGGCAGGTTAGAAAAAAGTTAGGAGCGGGGAGAGTTCATCGACGCAGACGAGATTAAGATGTTGCGGGACCCATGTTCGCGGTTTACCTGTTTGGAGGTGGGATGTGTCACATTTTGCTCCTGGAGGCCAGACCCGTTTCCTGTTCCATTTCTCCAACAAGGAGGGGTTCAGACCACTGAGGCGATGGATCGAAGGCGCCGTTTTAAGCTGCAAACACACGCTCTATTTCTTCTTCTTCTTCTTGCCCCCGCTCTTCTTCTTGCCGCCCTTCTTGGCGGCGGGCGCGGCCGCGGGAGTCCACTCCTTGAAGCTCGCCACCCCCTCCTCCAGGTCGCTCTGAAGCTCCGCGGACGCCGCGACCCCCTTGCACATCTCCTCCACGCGCGCCATCGCCCCCACGACGCCAACTTGCTCCTCCCCGCCCTCGCCCACGACCACCACGTTGATGCTGTCCTCCTCCTCCGCGCCGCCCACCCAGCAGCGCCCGAACACCTCCCTTACCGCCGCGCACAGCTTCTCCCGCTCGGCCGGGTCGCGCGCGCTGCAGTTCACGACCAGGCAGCCCCCCGGCGACAGCCGCCCCCTGCACGCGGCCAGGTAGGGGGCGAGGGCGAAGGGCGCGGGCGGGCAGGACATGCCCGCGCTCGCGTCCTTCGCGTCCACGTCCAGGAACACTGCGTCGTAGGGGGAGGCGGGGGGCGAGGAGAAGGCCAGCAGGCCGTCGCCGATCGTCAGGATGTTCAGGTTGGACGGGGACCTGTCGGGCGTGCCCTTGTACCTGCGGGGGAGGGGGGGGTGAGGGGGGTGAGGAGGAGGGGGGGGTGAGGGGGGGGGGGGGGGGGGGGGGGGG
>BRYB01000635.1:14751-34884 GCA_030267505.1 Tetraparma gracilis | reverse complement strand
ATGGTACGGTCCTATCCGCCCTCCCCCCCCCCCCCCCCAAGGCGAAGCAGCGGCCTTCTTTCCGCGGCTGCGCCGGCTGCAGCCTTCCCGGCAACCCGCCGTCCCCGGCCCAACCCCGGCCGCGGTCACCCCCTCCTCGCCCCAACCCCCGGTCTGTGGGGGGTTTCCCCCATCCCCCCTCCGCGCCTCCTAACCCAGCCCCCCAACCCCCGACCCCCCAGGCAAAGAGAGCAACATGCCCACCCCCCGCTCCGGCATGACCCTCACCGTCGTGGGCACCAACGCCTTCCTCTTCGGCGGGCTCGGCGCCGCCTCCCCCCCCGGCCCCACCTCCGACCTCTTCATCCTGCGCCTCGGCTCGGCCGAGCACGAGTGGTGCCGCCTCTCCCTCGCCGGCGGCCCCGCGGCGCGCTGGCGGCACTCGGCGACGCTGGTGGACGCGGGCGCGGTGCTGGTGTTCGGGGGCTTCGCGAGCAGCACCACGCGCATGAACGACGTTTGGGTGTTCAACACGGTGAGGGGCGAGGACGCACAACGACACGCAAGGAGGACTGCGCCTGCTGGAGCCTGCTTTCCCCGCTGCTTGCTAACGTTCCTCGCTTGCTAACGTTCCTCGATTGCTAACGTTCCTCCCCCCTCGCTTCGCTCGCTCGCTTCGCTCGCCTCGCTTCTCGCGCCCCCTCCCCAGGTCACGATGGAGTGGTGGCAGCCCGTCCCCCAGTCCTCTGCGTGCGTGTCCGGCAACCACCTGCCCTCCAGCTGGCCCGGCTGCCCCTGCCCGCGCGGCTCGCACACCGCCACGCTGGTGGCGGTGAGCGCGTCGCCCGGCAGCGCACCCAGGAAGCAGCTGTACGTGTTCGGCGGGTACGGCGGATCGGGGTACGGGCGGCGCGACCTGGACGACCTGCACGTGCTGGACTGCGACGCGTGGAAGTGGAGCAGGCCGGCGGCCAAGGGGCGCGCGCCGGAGAAGCGCTCGGGGCACTCGGCGTGCGCGTGCGACGCCTCGCTGTACGTGTTCGGCGGCTGGTCGGCGGCGAAGCAGTTCGGGGACATGCACGTGCTGGACTGCGCGCAGGAGCCGCCGGTGTGGGCGGAGGTTGCGGCCGGCATGCCGGACGCGCGCTGGAACCACGCGGCGTGCGGGGTCATGGCCATCCCGAGCTGGAAGATCTTCGTGTTCGGCGGCACGGGCGCCGGCGCCAAGGGGCTGACGGCGGGGGACGCGCTCGGCAAGACGCACAACGACATTGCGATGCTGGACACGGGCGCGCAGAAGTGGACGCTGCCGGCGGTGTCGGGGGCGCTGCCGCCGCCGAGGTCGGACTCCGTGCTCAGCTACGACGTCAAGGGCTCCAAGCTCATGATCTTCGGGGGCTGGAGCAACGAGTGGTTCAACGACGTGTGAGACAAGAACGCCGCCCGGGGAGCGAGCGGGCGCCGCAAAGAGCGGAGCGAGCGGGCGCCGCAAAGAGCGAAGCGAGCGAGCGAAGCGAGCGAGCGAAGCGAGCGAGCGAAGCGAGGTCTGGGCCCGAGCGAAGGTCTGGGCGAAGAGCGAAGGTCTGGGTCAAGAGCGTGAGGGGCGTTTACGCGGGTAGCGAGCACCCAGGCCGAGCGAGAGACCAGGCCGAGCGAGGGACCAGGCCGAGCTTCGCGGTCTGGGCCCGAGCGAAGGTTCCCGGGCGAAGAGCGAAGGTTCCCGGGCGAAGAGCGAAGATTCTAGTCTCCGAGCGACCGGGCCGAGCGAGAAACCGGGCCAAGCGAGAGACCAGGCCGAGCGAAACCGCCCCACTCTCCCCCCCCCTCTCCCCCCCACTCTCCCTCCCCCTCTCCCTCTCCCCCCTCCCCCTCTCCCCCCTCCCCCTCTCCCCCCTCCCCCTCTCCCCCTCTCCCCCCTCCTCACCCCCCCCCCCATGCAGGTACATGCTGGACGTGGGCTCCGTCGTGGGCCCCCCCTACGCCATCATGGACATTTACCCGAAGCTGGGCCCGATCACCGGCTCCACGCCCATCGAGATCACGGGCATCGACTTCGTCAACACGCCGCAGGTGGTGGTGCGCTTCGCGACCAAGAAGGCGTACGTGGACGTGAAGGGCGTTTACTCGTCCAACACGAAGATCACGTGCGAGTCGCCGGACTGCAGCAAGTTCCCGCCGGGGCCGGTGGAGGTGCGCGTCGCGCTCAACGGGGACTCCTTCACCACCACCTTCCAGCCCTTCGAGCTGTTCGCCGTCACCGCTGCCTCCCAGTGCATCATGTACGGGCCGGGCATCCTGGCGGGCTGCGCGGTGAACGAGGAGACGATGTTCATCATCCAGGCGCGCGACGCGTCCAACAACCCGCGCACGTCCGGCGGCGACGAGTTCGAGGTCACCGTCAAGCACCTCGGCGGCGGCGAGGAGGGCGAGGACGTGGCCGTGCACGGCGTGGCGGTGCAGGACCAGGACGACGGCACGTACGTGGTCATGTACACGGCGCCGAACCCGGGGGAGTACGAGGTGGACGTGCAGTTCAAGGGCACGTTCGGCGGGGAGGAGGTGAGCCCCCGCGGCAAGCGAGCGAGCGCGGAGCGAGAGAAGACGACGGCTGGCGGGCCGCGGCGGGCCAGCGACCCGAGCTGGCGGCAGGGGCGCGCCAGCGGCCTCCTTTTGTTTTGTGCTCGCTTCGCTCGCACGCTCGCACGCTCGCGCCTCCTTTTTTGCTAACTCTTCGCTTGCCCCCCTAGGGCGCGGTGCGCGGCTCCAACGTGGTGTGCCTGTTCGAGGAGTTCGTGTCCCGCGACAACAACACGATGGCCGGCAAGCTCGTGCTGGACGCGCTCAAGCAGGACCTGAACTTCCTGCTGGAGTTCTCTCGCAAGACGAACGAGGGCATCACGGCGAAGGTGAAGGACGAGACGTGGTCGAACGAGCAGTCGGTGAACTCGCTGGTGTCCGTGAAGGAGCACCTGAACCTCATCGCCGAGCGCAGGGAGGAGGTGAGCGCGCTCCCTATCGATTCATTTCCCCCCCAACCCCCCAACCCCCCTCCCCCCTCCCTCCTAACTCTTGTTTTGCCTCGCTTCGCTCGGCCGCTCGGCGCAGGTGGAGCTCGTGATGGACCGCTCCTCCGCGATCCTGGCCTACCTGCGCGCGCAGGGCGTGAACATCGCGCCCATGGAGGCGCAGCTCAAGAAGGCCCGCGGCACGTGGGAGTCGTCGGTTGCCGAGCTGCCCAACGTGGAGACGAAGCTCGCGCCGCTCGTGAAGCAGCAGGCGTCCAAGATGCGCGGGGACATCGAGACGTACGAGAAGGGCGTGTTCGCGTACCTCGAGGAGGTCAACAACGCGCCGTACAAGACGTTCGGCACCGGCGCCCCGTCCGCGCTCACGCTGCTCACCACCGCCAAGGAGGTGCACGCGCGCGAGAAGAACCGGTGCACCGAGATGCTGCACCTCGCCAACATGTTCGACTGCCCCCGCGACATGGCCCGGTCCCAGGACATCATCCTGTCCATCTCCGAGATGCTCATGCACTTCACCGAGCTGTGGGAGTGCGCGAAGGAGTCGACGATGTTCATCGAGGAGGCTCAGGAGACGCGCTGGGTCGACATCGACTCGGACGGCATGGAGGAGGCGGGCCGCGACTTCGTGCAGAAGGTGAGGCCGTGCCCCCCCCCTCCCACCCACCCACCCACCCACCCACCCCAACTAGGTAAAGCGCCTCCCGAAGGACTGCAAGGAGTCCGACGCGTTCCTGGGCCTGGACAAGTTCGTGAAGGAGTTCCTCAAGACTTGCCCGCTCATCGGCGCGCTGCACCACCCCGGCATGCGCCCCCGCCACTGGACCGCGCTCATGGACGCCACCGGCGTTTCCTTCTCCATCCCCTCCGAGTCCCCCGACATGCGCCTGCGCGAGATCCTCGCCCTCGGCCTGCACAACTTCGGCAACGAGGTTGAGGAGATCACTGACAAGGCCGTCAAGGAGGCGAAGCAGGTGAGCCGTCCTTCCTGGCCCGTCTTCCCCGTCCACTCTACTGACTCTTCCACCCCACTCACAGGAGGACACGCTCACGTCCCTGGAATCCGCTTGGTCGTCCATCTCCTTCGTTGCCACCATGTACAAGGAGACGGACGTGCCGCTGCTGAAGCTGTCCGAGGAGGACTTCGAGCTCCTTGAGGCGGACCAGCTGACCCTGCAGGGCATGGTGGCGTCCCGCTACGACCACTTCAAGGAGGACTCGTCGAAGTGGCAGAAGCAGCTCGTGGCTGTGTCCGAGGTGAACCAGATCCTCTCCGAGATCCAGCGCATGTGGAGCTACCTGGAGCCCCTGTTCATTGGCTCCGAGGAGGTGAAGAAGGAGCTGCCCGCGGACGCGAAGCGCTTCGCCGGCATCGACGCGCAGGTGCGCCAGATCCTCAAGAGGTGCAACGAGATCAAGAACGTGAAGCAGGCCTGCACGCAGTCCGGCCTCCTCGGCAAGCTCGAGGCGCTCCAGGGCGACCAGGAGATTTGCAAGAAGTCTCTCTCGGACTTCCTGGACGGCAAGCGCCGCCTCTTCCCCCGCTTCTACTTCACGTCCGAGGCGGACCTCCTGGACATCCTCTCGAACGGCTCCATGCCGTCGAAGATCATGCGCCACGTGGACAAGGTGTTCCTCTCCACGAAGACCCTCGAGCTCGAGGAGGCGCCCGGCGTCCGCCCCAAGGCCAAGGCCTGGATCTCCGGCGTCGGGCAGGAGGAGGTCGACTTCGAGCCCTTCGTCCCCCTGGAGGGCAAGGTGGAGATCTACCTGCAAATCGTGCTCGAGGGGCAGCGCGGCGCCCTGCGCAAGCGCCTCGACAAGAGCATGAAGAACTACGTGAACCTGTCCCGCACGGACTGGCTCATGAACAAGTTCAAGGGCAAGCCCATCGACCCTGCGCAGATCAGCATCCTCGTGGCTGCGATCCAGTACTGCCAGGAGGTGGAGATGACGTTCGACAAGCTCGGCAAGGGCAACGTGCAGGCGTTCGAGGACTACAACGCCACGCAGGTGCGTACCCCCCCCCCCCAAACCCCCCCCCCTCTAATCTAACTATGTTTCGTGAGCGCAGGTGACCCAGCTGAACGACCTCATCAAGCTGACGCAGACGGACCTTACCAAGTCCGACCGCACGCGCGTGATGGTCATGATCACCATGGACAGCCACTCCCGCGACGTCATCGAGAAGCTCGTGCGCGAGAAGGTCGCGGAGGTCAGCTGCTTCCAGTGGCAGTCCCAGCTCAAGCAGACGTACGCCGAGGAGGGCAACACCTCCTCGACCAAGTGCAAGGTCTGCGACGCATCGTTCGACTACGGCTTCGAGTACCTCGGCAACGGCCCCCGCCTCGTCATCACCCCGCTCACGGACCGCATCTACGTCACGGCGACCCAGGCGCTCAACCTCAAGATGGGTTGCGCGCCCGCCGGCCCCGCCGGAACCGGCAAGACGGAGTCCACCAAGGTGCGCCCCCTCTCCTCCCACCTTCCCCCCCCCCCCCTCTCCCCCCGCTAACTCCCGAATACTCCTTTCGCACAGGACCTCGCCTCCGCGCTCGGCAAGTGCTGCTACGTCTTCAACTGCTCCCCCGAGATGGACTACCAGTCCCTGGGCAACATCTTCAAGGGCCTGGCCTCCTCCGGCTCCTGGGGCTGCTTCGACGAGTTCAACCGCCTCATCCCCGAGGTGCTGTCCGTGTGCTCCGTGCAGTTCAAGGCTGTGTGCGACGGCAACAAGCAGTTCCAGCAGAGTGACCTGTACGTGCAGCTAAGAAGTGCAAAAACTCGCCTCCAGCTGACTCTTTCTCTACGTTTGCCTCTCTCTCCCTCCCTCCCTCTCTCTCTCTCTCTCCCTCTCTCCCTCTCTCTCTCTCTCTGCAGGTCCACGCACTCCATCGTGGTGGAGGGCGACAGCATCAAGCTGGACCCCACGAACGGCGCGTTCATCACGATGAACCCCGGCTACCTGGGCCGCTCCGAGCTGCCCGAGGGCCTCAAGGCGCTGTTCCGCCCGATGACCGTGATGGTCCCCGACCTCGTGCTCATCTGCGAGAACATGCTCATGGCCGAGGGCTTCGTGTCCGCCAAGGTGCTCGCGTCCAAGTTCTACACGCTCTACAACCTGCTCAAGGACCTGCTCTCGAAGCAGGAGCACTACGACTGGGGCCTCCGCGCCATCAAGTCCGTGCTCGTGGTCGCCGGTTCGATGAAGCGCTCCTCCCCGGACCTCCCGGAGGACGCACTCCTGATGCGCGCTCTCCGCGACACCAACACGCCCAAGATCGTGCAGGCCGACGAGGTGGTCTTCTTCGGCCTCCTGGGCGACCTGTTCCCTGGCCTCGACCCGCCCCGCGTGGTGGACGACGCCCTCGGCGTGTGCATCGCCAAGTCCTGCGAGCTCAACGGCCTGTGGCCGGACGAGACCTTCAAGCTCAAGTGCCTGCAGCTCGACGAGCTCCTGGCCATTCGCCACTGCGTGTTCACGATGGGCCCCGCCGGCGCGGGCAAGTCCGCGTGCTGGAAGATGCTGAGCGGCGGCATGAACGTGCGCGACCCGCAGAACAGGGTCAAGGTTGTTGACCTGAACCCCAAGGTGCTCCCCACGGAGGACCTGTACGGGCACGTCTCTCTCGCTACCCGCGAGTGGAAGGACGGCCTGCTGTCCGTGATCATGCGCGACCTCGGCCAGATCCCCGACGAGAAGCCTAAGTGGATCCTGCTCGACGGCGACCTCGACGCGAACTGGATCGAGTCCATGAACTCGGTGATGGACGACAACAAGATGCTCACGCTCGCGTCCAACGAGCGCATCCCGCTGAAGCCGTACATGCGCATGATCTTCGAGATCCGCGACCTCGCGTACGCCACTCCCGCGACCGTGTCGCGCGCCGGCATCCTGTACATCTCCACCGACGAGGGCTCCCAGTGGCGGTCCCTCATCGCGTCGTGGGTTCAGTCCCGCCCGGAGGACGTCTACTCCGACGAGTCCCGCGGGCTGCTGCAGGAGCTCTTCGAGAAGTGAGTGCTCGAGCGCGTTGCCTCCCCCCCTCCCCCCCTCCCCCCCTTCCCCCCTCCCTAATCCTCTTTTGCCACTCGCTCCGCTCGTGCTCAGGTACATGCCGTCAACGATCGCCTTCTACAACAAGTCGGTGGCCGCCGTGGTGCCCATTAACGACATCAACATCGTGTCGTCCCTGCTCCGCCTCCTCGACGGCCTGCTCACGCCGGACGCCATCTCCAACAGCCACAAGCTGGAGACGGCCTTCGTGTTCGCGTGCATCTGGGCCTTCGGCTCGGCGCTCACCACTTCCGACGACGGAATCGAGCACCAGAAGGAGTTCTCCGAGTGGTGGCGCTCGACGCACAAGACGGTGCGCATGCCCACCCGCGACACGATCTTCGACTACTGGCTGGACCCGGAGAACACCAAGTTCGAGCCGTGGAAGCAGGCCCCGTCCTTCAAGACGATCCAGTTCGACTCGCGCTCGATGAACATGTCGGAGGTCACGGTGCCCACCACTGAGACAGCGTCCATCCTGTTCTGGAGCAAGCTGCTGGTGCAGAAGGGCGTCCCCATCATGCTGTGCGGGCCCGCCGGCACCGGCAAGACGCAGCTCGTCAACGGCCTCATCCAGGTACCGCCCCAAGCCCTCTTCCATTCGCCCCTTCCTTCATTCCCTCCTCACCCCCTTCACTCGCGCAGGAGTTCAAGCCGGAGTCGCAGCTGTCGGTCACGGTCAATATGAACTTCTACTCGTCCGCCGTGGCCGTCATGGGCTCCCTCGAGGCGCCCCTGCGGAAGCGCACGGGCTCCACGTACGGCCCCCCCGGCAGCGCCAAGATGGTGTACTTCGTCGACGACCTCAACCTGCCCGAGGTGGACAAGTACAACACTCAGTCTGCCATCGCGCTCATCCGCCAGCACCTGGACTACGAGCACTGGTACGCGCGCGAGCGAGCGCATAATATCGGTGCGCCGAACATCCTTTGACCTCTCCGCTCTGCAGGTACGACCCGGTCAAGTTCACGTCCAAGACGGTGTCCGACTGCCAGTACATCACGGCCATGAACCCCACCGCGGGCTCGTTCGTGGTGAACCCCCGCCTCCAGCGCTGGTTCACGACGTTCGCTGTCGGCATGCCGTCCGCCACCTCCCTGCTCACGATCTACGCCACCTTCCTTGAGGGCCACCTCGTGAACAACACGTTCCACGGCACCATCATCACGTCCAGCAACACGCTCATCAAAGGCGCCCTGGGCGTGCACAAGGAGGTCGCTGACACGTACCGCAAGACGGCCGCGAACTTCCACTACGAGTTCAACATCCGCCACCTCGCGAACGTGTTCGCGGGGCTCCTCGTCTCCAAGCCGGAGAACTTCGACACGCCGGAGAAGTTCTGCTACCTGTGGCTGCACGAGAGCGAGCGCGGTACGTCAACCCGAACCTACCATGACCGCGCTACCCAATCACCGTCTACTAACTCTCCCCCTCCCCCCCCCTCACAGTCTACGGCGACCGCATCGTGGACCAGGCCGGCCTGAAGAAGTTCAGGGAGATCATGCAGAACCAGGCCAAGAAAGCCTTCCCCCAGTTCAACGCTAGCAAGTTCTACCTCGAGCAGAACGCCGACCCGCTCATCTTCTGCCACTTCGCCGGCGGGGAAAGCGAGGAGGGCTCGTACAACCAGGTGAAGGACATGGATAGCATCAGGTCCACGCTCGAGAACGCGCTGGGCGAGTACAACGAGATCAACGCGGTGATGGACCTGGTGCTGTTCGATGACGCTATCGGGCACGTCGCGAGGATCACGCGCATCATCAGCAACTCCGCCGGCCACGCCATGCTCGTGGGCGTGGGAGGCTCTGGAAAGCAGTCTCTGTCTCGCCTGGCCGCCCACATCTGCGGCTTCACGACCGTGCAGATCACCATCTCCTCCACCTACGGGGTCTCCGACCTCAAGAGCGACCTCCAGGCCATGTACCGCAAGGCGGGCATCCGGCAGGAGGGCGTGCAGTTCCTGTTCACGGACAACCAGATCACGAACGAGAAGTTCCTGGTGTACCTGAACGACCTGCTGGCCTCCGGGAACATCCCGGACCTGTACACGAAGGATGAGCAGGTGCGTCCACCCTACCCAACTAGCATTACGCCCCCCCCCCCCCTCACCCCCCCCCAGGATGCCATCGTGAACGAGGTGGTGGGCAAGGTGAAGGCCGCTGGCCTCTCCCAGGAGCCGGACAGCTGCTGGCGCTACTTCATCAACGAGGTGCGCAAGAACCTGCACTGCGTGCTCTGCTTCTCTCCCGTGGGCGACGACTTCCGCGTCCGCGCGAGGAAGTTCCCCGCCCTCGTGAACTGCACGGTGATCGACTGGTTCCACCCGTGGCCCGCCGACGCCCTGCTGTCCGTCGGGCAGAAGTTCCTCGCCGACCTTGAGCTCGGCGAGGAGTCCGTCAGGACCGGCATCGAGCGCTTCATGCCGCACTCCTTCGTCACCACCCAGAAGGTGGCCGAGCGCTTCTTCGCCGTTGAGGGCAGGCACGTCCACTCCACGCCCAAGACGTACCTGGAGTTCCTGAAGCTCTACGGCCTCATGCTCAACAAGAAGACGGAGGAGAACTCCACCGCGAGCTTCCGCCTGTCGAACGGCGTGGAGAAGCTGAAGGCGTGCTCCGAGGCGGTGACTCACCTCGAGAGCAACCTCAAGGAGATGCTCCTCGAGGCTGAGGAGAAGCGGGAGGTGTCCGAGGGCATCGCTAACCGCGTGAGCGCCGAGAAGAAGATCGTGGAGGCCGCCACTGCCGACGCGAACGTCGAGAAGGACAAGGTCGAGGTCATGCAGAAGGAGATCGGCGCTCAGCAGGCCGACGCCGAGGCGGACCTGGCCAAGGCCGAGCCGGCCGTCGTCGCCGCCATGAGCGCCCTCGACACGCTCGACAAGAAGGACCTGGGCAGCTGCAAGACCATGAGCAAGCCCCCCCCCGGTGTGGGCGACATCTTCTCTGCGGTCGCGGTTCTCCTTGCCGGCGTCAACCCTGCCATCATCACCCAGAAGAACGGCAAGGTGAAGGACAAGGACAGGAGCTGGGACGCTTGCAAGAAGAGCTTGCTCGGCAACGTCAACGGGCTCGTGGACGATCTGAAGGGCTACAAGACCAAGATCGACGCCAGCGAGATCCCTCTCGTCAACTGGACGGAGGTTCGCCCCTACTTGCAGATGGAGCACTTCAACGTCGAGACCATCGAGAAGAAGAACAGCGCCGCTGCCGGCCTGTGCTCTTGGGTGCTGAATATCGTGGCCTACTACGACATTGTGATCACGGTGGAGCCCAAGAGGAAGGCGCTCAGGGAAGCGGCAACGAAGCTCGAGGCCGCCAACGAGCAGCTTGCCGAGGTCCAGGGCAAGGTCAAGGACCTGCAGGATAGGCTCGACAAGCTCACCGCTGACTTCGACGCCGCCGATAAGGCCAAGAACGACGCCCAGGAGGTGTCGTCGAAGGGCAAGATGAAGCTGGAGCTGGCTCAGAGGCTCACGACTGCTCTGGGCAGCGAGGGCTCTCGGTGGAGCACCGGCATCCAGACGCTCGCCGGGAAGCGGGATCTCATCGTGGGCGACAGTCTCATGGCTGCCGCCTTCATCTCCTACATTGGCCCCTTCACCAAGGAGTTCAGGGTCGACCTCGTCATGAACGAGTGGCTCCCGTTCTTGCAGACGGCCGTCGTTGGCAAGAGCATTGCCATGAGCCAGGACTGCGACCCGCTCAAGACGCTCACCACGGAGTCCGAGATCTGCGGCTGGAACGCCCAGGGCCTGCCCAGCGACCCGGTCAGCGCCGAGAACGGCACCATCGTGTGCAACAGTAGCCGGTGGCCGCTCATCATCGACCCGCAGCTGCAGGGCGTGAGCTGGATCAAGACCATGGAGAGCAAGGTGGAGAGAAACCTGCAGATCACGAGGCTGGGCGCGCCCGACATGCTCGCCAAGCTCGAGCAGAGCATCGAGAACGGCTGGAGTTTGCTCATCGAGAACATGGGCGAGAAGGTACGCTTCCCCGTCCCAGCCACAGCGGCCGCACGCCGCTAATTCACTAACTCCTCTCCGTGTGCGCAGGTCGACGCGGTGCTGACGCCGGTGATCAGCAGGGCCGTCATCAAGAGGGGCACGCGCTTCATCCTGAAGCTCGGCGAGAACGAGGTGGAGTACAACAAGGACTTCAAGCTGTTCCTGCACACGAAGCTCAGCAACCCGCACTACCCGCCCGAGATCCAGGCCGAGTGCACGCTGGTGAACTTCACCGTGACCCAGAAGGGTCTGGAGGACCAGCTGCTCGCGCTCGTGGTCAGGAAGGAGAGGCCCGATCTCGCGAGCAAGAAGGCCGGCATCGTGCAGCAGTCGAACCAGTTCAAGGTCCAGCTCGCTGCGCTCGAGGACGAGATCCTGATCAAGCTTGCGGCTGCCGAGGGCGACGTGACGGAGGACAGGGACCTCATCGAGGGTCTGGAGGAGGCCAAGCGGGTGTCCACGGAGGTCACCGAGAAGCTCGAGGAGGGCGCCAAGACCAACGCCACCATCGAGGAGACCTCCGAGAACTTCAGGAGCGTCGCCAGCAGGGGCTCCCTGCTGTTCTTCCTCATGAACTCGCTCCACAAGATGCACACGTACTACATGTACGAGCGCGCCAGCCAACGAACACCCAAGTTTCTCGCGCCCCTACTAACTCTGCCGCTCGCAGGTACTCGCTGAATGCGTTCGTGGTGATCTTCCAGAAGGGAATCCAGGGCGGCCAGGAGAAGCTGTCGAGCAGCGGCGGCGGCGGCGGCAGGAAGACCATGATGAGGGGCTTGAGCAGGCTCAAGAACATCGCGAAGACGGTCATCAAGGCGGAGAGGTTCAACTGGAACAAGGACATGCTCGAGAGCGCGAGGATGCCCTCCGGGGACGACCTCGCCGGCATGATCGGCGGCCTCCTCGGGAAGCAGAAGGAGGCGGCCGAGCTCAGCCAGATGACCCCCGAGATCATCGAGGGCAGGTGCCGCACGCTGAAGTCGGTCATCACGGAGACCCTCTTCGACTACCTGAGGCGGGGCCTGTTCGACAAGGACAAGCTCACCGTCGCCACCATGCTGCAGTTCAAGATCCAGGTCGCCGAGGGCGCCGTGAAGCAGGAGCTCGTTGACGCCATGGTCAACAACAAGCAGGGCGTCGACCAGGTCCCCATGACCGAGGAGATCGCCGCCTTCATGCCCGAGAACCTGTGGAACAGGCTCAAGGGTCTGGAGGAGGCGCTGGCGGTCGGCGAGAACAAGATCGTCCCGTTCTTCGAGGAGATCTCGGACAAGGTCTCGGCCGACGCCGAGGACTGGATGGAGTGGTACAACGGCGCCTCCCCCGAGACGCTAACCATGCCCGGGGAGTTCGGGGAGACGCTGAGCCAGATCGAGAAGCTGCTCATCATCCGCGCGCTCCGGCCAGACCGCATGCCGTTCGCGCTCGAGGCGTACCTGACCGAGAATCTCGGCAAGCAGTACGTGCAGCAGCCCCCGTTCGACATGACGACCACGTACCAGGAGAGTTCCGCGAGCACCCCCGTGTTCTTCACGCTCTTCCCGGGCGTCGACCCGACCCCCTGGGTCGAGAAACTCGCTGCGAGCTTCGACATCTCGGCCGAGAAGGGCACGTTCGCAAACATCAGCCTGGGCCAGGGCCAGGAGACTCCCGCCGAGAACATGCTCGAGAAGATGGCCGCGTCAGGAGGCTGGGTCATGCTCCAGAACGTCCACCTGATGACGTCCTGGCTGCCTATCCTCGACAGGAAGCTCGAGGTGTGCGCCGAGACGGCCCACCAGGACTTCAGGTGCTTCATCTCCGCCGAGCCGCCGAGTTTCTCCTACATGAAGAACATGCCGGAGGCTCTGCTGCAGGCGTGCATCAAGGTCGCCAACGAGGCGCCTTCCGACCTCAGGTCCAACCTGACTAGGGCGTGGGGCTCCTTCAACCAGGAGCGGCTGGACGCGTGCAGCAAGGCGAAGGAGTTCAGGGCCTGCATGTTCGGCCTGTGCCTGTTCCACTCGCTCATGCTCGGCAGGAAGAAGTTCGGCGCGCAGGGCTGGAGCAGGGGCTACTCGTTCAACATGGGCGACCTCGCGATCTGCGTGGACATTCTCCAGAACTACCTGAACCAGGGCGACGGCAAGACGGCGGTGCCCTTCCAGGATCTCCGGTACCTGTTCGGAGAGATCATGTACGGCGGACACATCACGGACTTCTGGGACAGGCGCACGTGCTCCACGTACCTCGAGTGCGTGTTCACTGAGGGGCTGCTGGTGCAGGCCGAGCTCGCGCCCAAGTTCGTTTCGCCGGACCCCGTCGGCATGACGTACAGCAGCTACGCGGACTACATCGACAGGGCGCTCCCGGTGGAGTCCCCTGTGCTGTTCGGGCTCCACAACAACGCCGAGATCGGGTACCTCACGAACAACACGGAGACGCTCTTCGGCACCATCCTCAAGCTCAACATGGGCACCGGGGGCGGGGGGGGAGAGGCTGGGGGGAGCGGACTGCGCGGCACCGTGGAGGACCTCATCGGCAAGTGCCCTCACAAGTTCGACCTCCTCAGCATAGCGGAGAGGGCCAAGCCGCTGCTCGGCGAGTCGCACGGGCCGTTCGTCACCGTCACGACGCAGGAGTGCACGAGGATGAACGTGCTGCTGAAGGCGATCTCCGGGACGCTGGAGGACCTCAGGAAGGGCATGAACGGGCAGCTGAACATGACGCAGCAGCTCGAGGATTTGGCTGAGGCGTTGGCCATCAACCAGGTCCCGGGAAGGAACCCGTTCCACTCCATGAGCTGGGAGAAGGACGCGTGGCAGAGCAAGAAGAGCCTCGCGTCCTGGTTCATGGACCTGCTCACGAGGAACGTGGAGCTCAGGAAGTGGAGCGAGACCATGGTGCTCCCGTTCACGCTCTGGCTCCCGGGGCTCTTCAACCCCACGGCCTTCTTGACGGCCATCAAGCAGGTCACGGCGAGGGCCAAGGGGCTGCCGCTGGACAAGATGAGCATCGAGACGCACGTCACCAAGATGGTCAAGGTGTCCGAGGTCGAGGCGCGGGGCAAGTACCCCGAGGACGGGGCGTTCGTGCACGGCCTCTTCATCGAGGGCGCCAGGTGGCTCGGCGGCGAGGAGGCGGACAACATGCAGTACAACGTGAGCGGAGTCGACTGCGAGGGCATGCTCGCGGAGAGCAAGTTGAAGGAGCTCATGCCCATGATGCCCGTCATGTACTGCAAGGCGGTCGTGAACCAGGACGACTGGATGCCGGTCGCGGTGGGGTATTTGAGGCCGGAGGCCGACATCTACAACTCGCCGGTGTACCTCACGTCCGCCAGGGGGGGCACCTTCTGCACGCTCGCCACGCTCAAGACGGAGGCCGGCAGGAGCAGCAAGTGGGTGCTCGCGGGCGTCTGCCTGCTGCTGCAGAACGACGACTGAGGGAGAAGGACAGGAGGGGGGCGGAGGGCCCTTGTATACTAGCTTTAAGCAATTTGACATTACACAAACTCATAAACGATTACCTAGGGTTCGTGATGTACCTCTTCTCTCTACTCCTCGATCCAGCCGGCCTGCATATCCAGCTCCCGGTTCTTGGCGCGCTTCCGCTCCTTCCACTTGATCACGGCACGCTTCACCACCTGCACCGCATTCGCGTGCGCGTGGCTATCATCGCTGAAGACGAGCTTGAGGGTGCGCTTGAAGACGTTCGGCCCGTGGTCCCTCAGGCCCAGGACGAGGCTCTTGAGCTTGTCGTCGATGATGCGCGCCTTCCTGGTGGCGCGCTCGTGGATCGCCTTCACGATGAGCGTGAAGTCGAAGAAGAAGCCCTTCTCCTTGGACGCGTTGTCCTCCATCGCGAAGCACATCCGGCACATGCACTCGAGGAAGTCGCAGAACGTCAGCACCTTGTGGTGGTTGGTGGCCGACTCGTCGACCGCCAGGAACTTGGCTTGCACGAAGCAGTCAGCCGCCTGGTCATGGGTCACCTTGCCTCGCTCCGTGAGCCCCGAGTCCTCCATCAGATGGTGCAGCTCGTCGATGTTCATGAGCCTCCCGAACTGCCCGTGGCTCACGCTGCAGTACTGGTTGAAGATGGCCTTCAGGTTCGCGAGGTGGACCGTGAGCACGTCTTCCGTCTCCGTCGAGTACAGGGTCTCCTTCCGGAACTCGTCGGGGTCGAGGTAGAGCGCAAACCTGAGAGGGGGGGGGGGGGGGGGTTAGGGGTGGAGGGGAAAGAAGGAGGTCGTTGGGCTGGCTTTGGCGCTTACTTGAGGTGGTCGTCCCACAGGCACGCAAACGCGTTGGAGGTGGTGTCGACGATCTTCGATTCCTGGTACTTGAGCCGAGCCACGCGCACGAGGGCCTCCACCCACTCGCACCGGTCAAGCCCCGTCGACTGAATCGTCTTGCGCTTGCCTCCGGCCTGGCTGTCCTTGTGCTTGTCGGCCGTCGTGCTAATGAAGATGCGGTCGATATCGCGTTTCTTCACCGCCACGTTGTCGCTGATGTCGCACTTGGTCAGGAATTGCTCGAATGCGATCATGGGCAGCACGAAGCTGTTGCTGCGCGAACTGACGATGTGGGTCTTGAACAGGACACACAACATCTTGTAGTTCATGCCAATCAGCTCGCCGAGGAGGTTGATGTCCTCGGGAAGAATACGCATTCTCTCCAGCTTGACCACGATTCGCTCCCAGTCACTCAGGAAGGCCTTCTCCACGAGCTCGTCGGTGTCCCAGAAGGTGCCCACCGCGTTCTCCCGCTTCCGCGTAGCGAACAGCTTGCTCTTGTCCAGGCTCCACACCTCCTTGCCCTCCACGGTGACCGCCTCCCAGTTATTACCGCGGGGCAGGCAGTGGTCGTGCTTCAGGTGGAGGGGCATGACCTGCTTGAAGAAGGGCCAGCACACGTCATCCTGGTTGATGCCGCCATTGAGCTCGGGGGCGTAGTGCATATCGTAGTCGACGTCCGCGGCGAACAGCTCGAAGCCCTCCACGTCGATCACGTTCACCGTCGCGGTCGGGGCCGAGCTGTCGAAGCACTTGGGCTGGTCCGTCGAGTAGGCGCTCGTCCTCCAAGCGTCCACGCCCGACTTGACAATCTCGAAGCAGTACGTGATCACCACGCGCGGGACCATCCTGTTCAGGGCCCACCTTCCGCTCCCCTTGTACTCCATCTTGTCGGGGCGCCAGTGATCGATGCTCAGCATCAGGAACAGGTCCTCCAGGTCCGCGTCGTTGTACCTGCGAAGTTGGAATGGATTGGGGTGGGGGGGGGTTAGCTGAAAGGGGGGGGGGGGGCGCCGCCCCAACCTGTCTCTCAGCAACCTGTGCGAGCGAGCACATGTGCGAGCAAGCACATGTGCGAGCGAGCACATGTGCGACCTTGCCGGTCGCGAGGGGGTTCCGGGGGTCTCCCCCCTCCAGCCCGGCCTGCTTCTGCCGCAGCAGCGCCTTCTTCTTCTTGCTCGCTTCGCTCGCGCCCCCTCAAGCCCGAGATTCTGCCCACTCCAGCACATAAGCTCAGCTGCAACGAGGCAGGGCCGAGCTCGCGTCGGTTCTTGGAGCTCGCGTCGGTTCTTGGAGCTCGCGTCGGTTCTTGGAGCTCCCGCCCGCTCCGCTCGCGCAGCTGTTGGCGTCGAGTCGTTTGTGCGCCGCTGCGGTCTTCTTAGCGCTCGCTTCGCTCGCGCGGGACTCACTTCTGAGCAATGTACTCGAACTCGACCTCCACCCACTGCCCGCACGCCCAGCACATGCTCCCCGTGTAGCCGCCCGACGAGATCATGGTGTCCCGCGCTAGCTTGAGCTGCTCTCCCGCTGTGCTGGCCCGTTGCCTGCCGTAGCCGTGGCTCTGTCCCTTCGCGAGGTGCGCCTCCTGGAACTCGACGTTCACGGGGGCCAGGAAGCCCTTGCTGTCCATCTTGCCGTGCGTGTTCTTGTCGAAGTGAAGTCCGCAAATGCTCTCGTTAAAGGTGAGGGAGTCTTGAAGGCTGTTGCAGTCGTCGAAGCTGAATTTGTTCGCGCTCAGATTCAGGTGGAAGAGGGTCTCGGTTTGCTTCACGAAGTGGCACAGCGCGTTCATCCCGTCGGTGCTCGCGGGGTGCGGGGTCGGGAACGTCCCGATGGAGTTCCAGGACACGTCCAAGCTCAGGATCCGTTGGTGGTTGGAGAGGGCCTTGAACAGCACGGTGGCGGATGCGCCGTCGATTTTGTTCCAGCCGAGTGCCAGATGCACCAGCTTCACCTGCAGGAGGGGGTTAATCGAAGGGCAGAGGCAGCAGTATGTTTTTTCGCGCGAGCACGCACCTTCTCCATCATCTTGGCCATCGCTTCGCACCCGACCAAGCTGATCATGTTGCTCGTCAAGTCGAGGTCGGTCACGGTGGCGTGCTCGCTGAGCGCGTGGCACAGGTGGGCGCAGTTCGGGTTGCCCAGGCGCACCTCGGCGAGGTTCAGGCGCAGCAAGTTGAAGCGGTGCGAGGTGATGTACGGGCAGATGCAGTCCTGGAAGCACTTGGAAAGGTTGACGCCCTTGATGGTCAGGTTGCGCAGGGAGTGAGTGAGGCTCTTGAAGAGGGCCGTGATGGCCAGCTTGCTCATGCGGTTGCCGCTCAGATCGAGCGTCCGGAGCTTTTCCGTCATCAGGGAAGCGAAGGACTCGACCCAGCGGTCGCCCAGCTGCGCATTGGGCAGGATCACTTGCTCCAGTTGGGCGCAAGCCTTGGGGTCGAGCTTGCGGACCCTTGCGACCGACCGCACCTGCGAGTGGAGTTAGGGTGAGTTGGGAGTTACGTGTGCTCGCTGGCCGACCACACGCACCTCCTCTGCCTTCTCCTCCTCGAGGGCCCTCTTGAGCTCCTGCTTCTGGATGAGGCGCGCCTGAATGATGTCGATGTCGAGCATCATCTCGTCCTCCGACGACGAGGAGGAGTCGAGGGCGGGGTCTTCCACCGAGCTCACTTCCTCGTCGTCGTCGTCCTCGTCCCCCTCCGCGAGATCGTGCAGATCGCCAAGGGACGACTCGTCGGACAGGTCGTCGTCCGAGAACTCGTACTCGCCCTTCAATTTGTTCATGTGCTCCTGGATGCGCATCTCGTGCGACCCTCTCCTCGAGTACTTCTTCATCTGCCCCCGCAAGCACGTGTTAGAGTAGGGGGGGCGAGATAGATAAGGTGGGGTCGGGCGCTCACCTCAGTTTCCTTCCTCTGCTCCTCGGCCAGGCGCGCCTTCCGGCGCTCGTTCTTTTCCCGTTTGAGGATGAGCAGCCTCCTCGCCTCCACCTTCTCCTTCGCGCGCTGCTGCTTCTCCTTCCGCAGCTTTTCCCGCAGCTCGATCTTCTTCAGCACGTCGCCGCGGGTCTTCTTCTTCTTCTGCTTCGTCGAGTCCCTCTTCTCCATGGACTGGATCGTGATCTTGCCGCCGTTCACGATGGTCGTTCGCCGCCGGTCTTCCGCCGGCACGGGGGACGCCCCGTTGCCCAGGCGCGTGATCATCTTAGACTCGCGCCTGCCGTGGTTCATCTGCGGGCTGAGCATGGTGGACACGCGCCTGCCGCCGGTGGGCCGGCCGGGGGCCTCCGAGGAGGAGGAGGGGTCCGGGGACGGGGCCATCTTGACCGCCTCGGAGTCCTGCAGGGTCTTGTGGAAGGACAACTTGGGGGAGCGCCCCGAGCCGCGCTTGGGGGACATTCCCGACCCGGGCATTCCCGACCCGGGCATGCCCGCGACCATGGACAGCTTCTTGCGCAGCGACCCCGTCCGCTGGGGGGACATGGCGCCGCCCCCGAAGCCCCCCAGCGACCCGAGCTTGGACTGCCTCCTGTTACTGGCACCAGCAGGGGCCGGGCTGGCCCCGGCGGGCGCGCCCCCGGGCGTCCCGAAGGAGGACTCCCGGCGCGCGCTCACGCCCCCGAAGGTGACCCCGCCCGACTTCCTCGCGCCGCCGCCCATGATGCTCCCCAGGGACATGGCCGGGCTCGCGAAGCGGTCCGTCGACTCGGACGAGGAGCCGGACGCCTCGGACGAGGAGGCCGACGACGTCTCGCAGTCGTTCACCTCGGCCAGGACGTTGGCCATGATGCTCGTCATCGTCGTGCCCCGCCCCGCCCGGCTCTTGCCCGGGATCCTCCCCGGGCTCGGCTCCCCCGGGTCCTTCTGGCTCATCCTGCTCGCCCTGAACTGCCTCTCGATCTCCCCCTGCTTCCCCTCCCGCTCCGCCCTCGCCTCCAGCAGCATCCTCCGCTGGTCCAGCCGCCGCTTGTCCTCCACGATCGCCGCGAACGCGTTCAGCGACGCGATGTTGCGCGTGTAGCGCAGCGCGAGCAGCCCGGCGACCGAAGCGTGCTCGGAGGCAGTCTTGCCGCGCCGGGCCTGGCCGCGCACCTGAGAGGGGCGCACGCGCACCTTCGAGGGGCGCGCCCGCGGGGGGCGCGGGGAAGGGGCGGAGGGGGCGGAGGGGGCGGGGGGCGCGGAGGGCGCGGAGGGCGCGGAGGGGGCGGAGGGGGCTGCGGGGTCGGAGGGGTCGGATGGGTCGGCTCCCTCGGCGGCAGGCACCGCGGCGGCAGGCACCGCGGCGGCAGGCACCGTGTAGTTGAGCCGGCCCATGAGCCTCCTCACGTCCTCGCTCAGCGTCACCCTGACCTTGGCGGCCTCCTCCTCCCTCAGCCGGCCGTCGTGCGCGGTGAGCGTCTCCCCGATCATCAGGTTCACGCGCACGTTCTTGGACGCGGACTTGAACAGCTCCAGCTTGCTGCCCCGGAACTTGGCCTTGAGCGGCGAGAAGGCCGCCGGCCGCGCCAGCTCGGAGGTGGGCAGGCGGCCCCGGTGCGGGGGCGGCTGCGGGGACATGGCCTTCACGAACGCCGTCGAGTCGAACTGCCGGCTCTCCTCCCTCGCGCGCGTCCTCCGAGCGCCGCGCGCGCCAAAGACGGGCAGGTCGGCGACCTCCTCGCCCGCCACCTCCTCGCCCGCCGGCTCGCGCAGCCCCTCCTGCTGCTGGCTGGAGTTGCGGCGCAGGGCCTTCGCGCTCGGGATGGAGAAGGCGGGGGATGCGGAGGTGGGGGGGGGGGCGGGGGAGCCGG
>BRYB01000616.1:6653-16783 GCA_030267505.1 Tetraparma gracilis | reverse complement strand
CCCCCCCCCCCCGTCCTCCTCCCCGCTTTCGCTCTCGCTGACGAAGCCGATCCCGACGTCCATGGCCTTGTAGCGGCGTATTTTCTCCCCGAGCTCCTCCTCAACCCACTTGCCGTGGGCCTCGCTCTCCATCTCCTCCTCCCGCACCCGCTGCTGCTCCACCGTGAGCCTCTTCTTGGCCTGAGCGTGCGTAGTTAGGGTTGTTAGCGGCGACGTGGACGCGATTCCGGTTCCCCCCCGGCGTACCTTGGCGACCACCCCCTTCATGTGCTTCACCATGTCCTTCGCGGCCATCCTGGTCCTGCCCATGTCCACCAGAATGCTCGACACCGGAGCGGTCGGGTTCTTGCTCGCGACCGCCGACACCCGCATCTGCTCCACCTCGTGCTGGGTGGCGGTCCTGTCAGCTTCGGCGACCTCCGGGTCCTGCATGGGGCTCCGCGAGTCCAGCCGCGACTGGATCGCCGCTGCCCGCGTCTCCTTCATGGCCCTTTGCCGCTTCGTGAGCCGCTTGATCTTCTTGGCGAGCTTCGTCTTGATCCCCTCGTCGGCCGCGCCCGGCGCCGGCGCTCCCGGCGCCGACGGGAATGCGTCCGGGAACGCGTCCGGGAACAGCCTCGGGCTCTCCCCCCCGGCCCCGCCCCTGCCCCCCCCCCGCTCCTTCGCCGGGGACGGCGGCGGCAGCGAGTCCGGCGACGAGAACGGCTCCCTCTGCCCCCCCTGCCGGCCGCCCCCCTGCCGGCTCTTGGGCTTGGGCGACTTGGGCGGCGCCGCGCCCTTCCCCAGCTTCTTCTTGAGCGCGTCCATCTTCTCCTTCTGCTTGGCCGCCTGCCGCTCCGCCACATTCTTCTCCTGCGCCGCCTCCTCCCGCTCCCGGTCCGCCTCGCTCCTCTGCGCGCGCCGGATCCGCTCGTTCGCCGTGTGCTCGTGCAGCGTCGCGCGCACCTTCTGCTCCGAGTCTGGGGAGCGGTCCGAGGGCGCGACGTAGGGCTCCACCGGCTCGCTGAACTTTACGCGCTCCGACGTCTTGGGCCGGCCCGAGGAGAGCGGCCGCTTCATGATCGGCACCGGCGCCTCCACCGGCTTCCCCAGGTTGAAGTGCGAGGACACGAGATCGATGTAGTCGGACCCGGACGGCGCCCCGCGCGGCGACGTCGCCGCGGAGTGGATGGGCGACGCGTTGCGCGAGCCGTCCCGGCTGCTATCATAGCTGCCCGCGCCGTCCCGGCTGCCCGCGCTCGGGTTGTTGTTCTTCTGGTGCGTGCGGTCCCGGTACGCCTTGCCGTACTTGTCGAAGCCGCCGTACTTGTTCATGCCCCTCGGCGTGCCCGCCTCCTCGTCCGTGCTCGCGCCCTCGTCGTCCTTGGCGCGGTCCAGGTCCGAGATCGGGTCGTACTGGTCGTTGTAGCTCGCGGTGGACGCCCAGTCGCGCGGCGGCGGCGGCTCGAACGACGTCTGCCGGGAGGAGGCCGCCGAGGAGGACGGGAGCAGGGGCGAGGGAGCGGCGCGCTGGGACCGGATGTGGCTCGAGGTGGAGTTGGAGGAGGCTGCGCTCTCCTTGGAGGAGGCTGCGCTCTCCTTGGAGGAGGCTGCGCTCTCCTTCGCAGGTTTCGGAAAGTACTGCCTCCTCACGTACGGATCCTCCTCGTACTGCTCCCCCCCGGGCGGCCCGGGCAGCTCACCCCCGCCCCCCTCCTCCTCGTCCTCCTCGTCGTACAGCTCGCTCAGCCGCGCGAGCAGCGCCGCGTGCCTCTCGTCCCCCTTCAGGCCCGGCGTGGACGCAGAGGAGCCCAGCACCTCCAGAGCGCCGCGCAGCTCGGCGATGGACATGGCGGGGGACACCCGCGGGTTGAACGCCTTGGAGGGGGAGAGCGGGGAGGGATCGCGGCCGGACGGCTGGCGGACGGCCGGCAGCAGCGTCCCGGTCGATGCGTCCAGGCGAAGCTCGCCCTTCTCCTGGAGGTGCGAGGCCAGCCGAGAGGCCAGGAGCTGGTAGCGGTCATCAGGGGCGGAGCCCGAGGGGGTGGAGGTGGGCAGCGAATACGATTTGAGGGCGGTCCGGATCGATGATAGGGAGGAGAATCGGGGGTCAGGGGAGATGTCCATTAGAGAGAGAGGAGGGTGGTTGGGTGGGGGCGGGGGGTGCGAAGGGGTCGAGAGAGAGGAGGGTGGTTGGGGGGGGCGGGGGGTGCGAAGGGGTCGAGAGAGAGGAGGGGGGTTGGTGGGTCACGGGATGTGTGTGTATATGGTTACAAGCAGGGAGGAAGTGGAGAAAATAGGAGGGTTGGAGAGAAGGTTGGGAGAAGGGGGGGGCTTTGAGCGAGCATCTCTCCAGCTTTTCCTTCCGGCGAAGTCGAACTCTTGGGGGAGGGGGGGTTGAAAACTGTATCTCAACAGCAACGATCAAACCCACGAGCACCCACTTAGCCAAGCTTTCCAAGTCCCCCCCCACTTATATCGTCGAGCGCTGAAAGCACTCCAGCAGCAACCGATCCGCAGCAACCGATCCGACTCACCCCAACCCACTAAGAAGCAACCGACCCCCCCGCCCCTCCCCCCACCCCTCTCCCTGCCATGCTTGCAGCCGATCGCCAGGCGGTTCAGACTGATCTGCTCGCGCAGGCCGTGCAAGTTAAGAATTTGGAGATGACGAACATCGACCGTTACCTGCAGGCGATTGGCACGCAGGCGGCGCTCGTGTGCGCGTTCGCAGTGGGCCAGAATTACTGCGTCGAGCTCGCAGACTCGACGTGGGCACCGTTCATTATTGCGTACTACACCTCCAATACCCTGTGCCTGGTGCTCGAGTTCTACTGCATCATGAACTCCACTATGGTCTGCGTGCTGGGCCCCACCTTTGCTCTGAACGGACCCTCCGGCTCGATGCACGAGGCGGTGAAGGCCATGAAGGAGGAGCGGTTGTCCATCCTGCGTGCGTTCTGGTACGGGGGTCTCATGTTCGCTCTCTCCGAGGTCTTCGCCGTCATCATCGTGTGCCCCGCGCACACCTCCATCCCCTCCTCTCTCATCCTCATCGTCGGCTTCCTCTCCATCTCCCGCAATCTCGAGCGCATCAAGGTCAAGTTCCAGTACGACGCGTACGTTCTCCCCCCTTATCCTAACCCGAACGTCGCCGACCTCCAGCGCTCACTCTCTCCCTCTCCTCCACTCGCGCACAGCATCTACGCCGGCGAGGACGACGGCAAGGGCACCGTCGCCGCGCCGCCCCCATCGAAGGTGCTCTCTCTGATGCGTCGGTTGTCCGGTGCCGGCTCGAACGCGCCCCCCCCCAATACGGAGGGAAGGCCGAGCGGGGAAAAGATGAACGCTGGCGATTTTCTTAAGCGTTCGTCCATGGGCTCCGCGGAGGACGTCGTTTGAGCGCTCAATCCCAGCCAACGTCGCTGCTCTTATTGTCACAACATCTTCTCTCTCCTCCTCTATAATTACAACATCAGATTGTTTCACACCGTCCTCCTCACGCACTCCACCTCCATGTGCTCGATTTTCTCCTTGTCCCTGACCTCCATGTCGCACAGCGGGCACTTCACGAACCTCATCTCGCACAGCTCCGTCTCGTGGTAGTTGCGCTTCTCCAGATAGGTGGTTGTCCCGCACCCCTTCCTGCAATACACGATTGCGCGCCTGCACTCGAATCTGCGGGAGCGAGCGTAGAGGGTCAGCGCTTGGTACGCGGCAGGAGCGGGCAACATCTCGGGCTGTCGGGGGAAAACCCCCGTAAAACCCTTCGCACGCGGCCCCCAGACTCGCGCTCGGTTGGGGTGGCGCCGCAGACGGGCCCATCTTTTTTGTGCTCGCTGAGCGAGCCTGTTTCCAGCGAGCACAACGAAGGAGTGTCCTTCTGCGCCCTCGCTTCGCTCGGTCGCCCTCGCTTCGCTCGGCCACCCCCGCGCCCGTAAAGCCCTTCGCATGCGGCCCCCAGACTCGCGCTCGGTTGGGGTGGCCCGCCCCCCCCTGCCTCATACTTACTTCTCGTGGTGGTCCGCCTTGGCGAGGGGCAGCTTCAGGTAGCAGCCGTTGTTGGAGCAGATGACCTGGCGCCACTGGCACTTGTGCTCCTTGTGCCTCATCATCTCCCCCGGCGGCACGCGCTTGCCGCACAGCCCGCACGGCACGAGCCTGTTGGGGCACTCGTACTTGTTGTGGATGTCGATCTGGGCGTGGATGATGGTCTCGCCGCACTGCTCGCACAGCACCTCCCTCCTCTCGCACTTCTTGACGTGCTCCTCGACGTCCACGGCCTTCATCTTCAAGTTGCAGCCCAGCGGGCAGCTCTTGTTGTACGTGTAGTCGCAGGCGAAGTCCAGATGGCGCTGCAGCAGCCTGGCGCTTCCTTGCCAGTCGCAGCCGTAGTGCTTGTTCTTGCACTTGACCGGCGCCGCCTCGCACACCAGCAGGTGGTCCTGGATGTGCTGCTGCTTCCACTCCACCTTGCAGTGCTCGCACTGGACCTTCCTCTCCGGGCAGTAGTCCTTCTCGTGCGCCTCCTTGTTCTTGGCGTACATTTCCTGCCCGCAGCCCTTGGTGCAGCGCACCCACCTCAAGGGGCACTCATTCCTCTTGTGCTGCGTCAACTTCGCGTGCGGGATCTCCATGCCGCACTCGTTGGGGCACTCGACCCGCCTCTGCTTGCACACCAGCGTGCAGTGGTGGTGCATGGCGTCGAACCTGATCTGCTCGTTGCAGAACTTGCACCGCTCGAAGCGCTTCGGGCACTCCTTGTTCATGTGGTTCACGAGCTCGTTGCTGAGCAGCTTCACGTGGCAGCTCGGGCACTCCGTGGGGATGAACTTGCACAGCTTGGTCTCGTGCTCCTCCTTCTCCCGCGCCTGCAGGTCGTTCACGTCGCAGTACTTGCACTTGACCAGGCGTAAGTCGCACACCTGCGCCGTAAAAGAGGTGTTAGCGGTGCTCGCTGGGGATGGCGCGGAGAGATTGCGTGTAGACAAAAGGGGAGGCGCTCGCTGCTCGACCCCTACCCCCCCCCGCGCAAAGGAGAGGTGCTCAATGCGGGGGAGGCGCTCGCTGCTCGACCCCTAACCCCCCCCGCGCAAAGGAGAGGTGCTCAATGCGTGCTCTTCTCTGCGCCCGCTTCGCTGCTCGCATCTCCATCCTCACCTTCTCGTGCTCCACGAGGCTCGTGGCGACGTCCATCAAGCCGCAGCCCCAGCCGCAGGGAATCTTTGGGTCGGCCTCGCCCCGTTCGGCCTTGGCCATGCCGCCGTCCCCGATCCTGTCCTTGGCGAGCGCCGCCAGGCACTCGGAGAAGTTGCGCTCGAAGGCCCAGTCGTTCGCGGTCTTGCCGACGTCGTCCGTGATGTTCCTGTCGGCGCCCCTCTCGAGCAGCAGCTTGATGACGTCCGCCTTGCCGTTCATGGCCGCGTAAATGAGCGCCGTCTTGCCGCCCCGCACCTTCTTGTCGATGGCGGCGGCCCTCTCCAGCAGGGCCTCGATGGCCGCCATCCTCGAGTGGAAGCACGCGAATGTGAGCGCGGTGTGCCCGATGTCCGTCTCAAAGTCGATCATGGGCCGCTTCGTGGGCCGGTCCAGCAAATAAGACACGGCCGAGACCGTCTGACGCTCGTCGTTGACGCACGGCTTGTGGTTGGTCTGGTGCGGGTCCTCCAGCGCAGCCCTGAGCAGCGGCGTGACGCCCTTGCTCGTCTGGTAGTCGATGAGCGCGCCCATCTTGGCGCAGTACAGCATGCGCTCGAAGTCGGCGGCCTTGATGGCGATGTCCATCTGCTCGCCCCACTCCGCGCGCAGCTGCCTCTCCGTCCTGATAGTGCGCCTCTTGTGCATCTCCTCCCGGCCCTCCTCCACGATGCCGTTGATGAACTCCCATAGCTCGTCGCCCACCTCGACGGACGTCGCGAACGGGTCGAGTTTGCAATCGGGCGCCTGCCAACCTCCCGCGGCGTACACGGCGCTCCCGAACCGCTCCTTCCCCAGCCGGGCGCACTCGGAGACGTTCATGGCCTTGGCCAGGGCCTCGTTCCCGGCTGGGTCTCCGGCGATCGGCGTCACGCCCGCCGGCATCACGTTGGTCATGCACGCGTGGTACATGGGCACCTTCTTCTTCTCGAACGAGTCCGCGACGTTGAAGTTCCCGTTGTAGAAGGCCTCGGTGAGGGGCATCCGGACGTGCTCCCGCGTCTTCCTCATCTGGTCCAGCATGCTCTGGCAGGCGAAGCCGTAGCCCATTTCCCGCTGCCGGTACTCTCTCGCGAGCTCCTTGCACCACGGCTGCCGGTTCTTCCTCCACAGGTGGTGCCTGTACGTGAACTGGATCACCTTGGCGCACAAGTCGTTGTATGCGTCTCCGAAGCCCGGGTAGGCGCCGTGGTCCAGGAAAGTGTCCACGATCTGGGAGTTGCCCCACGCGGACGCGTAGCTCAGCAGGCTGTGCCCGGACGGCGTGACGATGGCAAAGAGCTGGGCGGGACGGGAGGTGTTAGCGCTTGTCCCACTCTTTCCAACCCCCTGCCCTTCTTCTTTCCCTTACCTTGGCAACGCTCAGCTTGTTCTCGCCACCCTCCACCCTCCGGTTGGCCCACCTCAAGCGCCCGTTGGCGTCGTCCAGCTCCTGGTGGAGCAGGTTGAGGCGGAACTGCGCAATCTCGGCGTCCACGCGCTCCCTCTTGAGCTTCACGAGAGACACGTCGAAGTCCTCCCTGAACACCACCTCGCTGTTCTTGGTCGCCTCGAGCTCGTCGCTGGCCGTCGCGTACTGGACGATGCTCTTGATCCACTTGGCGAGCGCCCCGACCATGGCGAAGCCCTCGTCCTCAGGGTCGGGAACGTCCTCGATGAGGTTCATCTCCTCGACTGTGATGCTGATGTCGTCCGGTTCGGGCTCGCCCTCCGGAGTGAGGCCGTCGAGCGTCTCGAAGCCCATGCCCCGCGACATGCCGCCCGTCGGGTCCCTCCCCCTGCTCTTGCTCCTTCGGCTCACGGCCTTCTCCCGACCGTCGATGGCGAGGTCCAGGAACAGCTTGTACTTGAGGTCGTAGTCGAGGAAGCCCCCCGACGTGATCTCGGCCTCGATCTTTTCGAGGCTCCCGGGGGGCGCCTTGCTCTTGGCGTAGTACCGCAGCTGGTGCGACAGGTTCTTCGCCGAAAGCAGCGTCTTCCCAGCCTCCCAGTAACTGTGCGGGGAGTTAGAGAACTGTGAATTGTGAAACTGGGAGAGGGGAGGGGAGAGGGGACGTACGCATGCAGCTCAGCCATGTTGCTACCGCCCGCCTCCCGCGAGGCCGGCCTGCGCATGCTTGGGGGGAGCTTCTCCTGGGCCTTGAGTTGCGCGGACATCACGGGCTTGATGTTCTTGAGCAGGCACAGCGCTTTCACCACCTGCATGATCTCCTCCGGCGGATTGGGCGCGTTGACCAGCTCGGCCACCTCGGCGACGCCGCACTGCTGCAGCGCGATGATCGCGTTGCTGAAGCCGCTCTGCAGCCTCCCGGCCAGGTCCTTCGCAGTGATCATGAGCCGGTCCGCCGTCTGCTCAATGTCCGCGACGGCGATCTCGTTGTTCTCGAGGTCGACGTGGATATGCTCGACCTCGGGCGTGAGCTTCACGATCGCCTCCTCGTTCTCCTTCACCTCGGCCTCGGCCAGGATCCGGTCATCGTGGGCCTGCTTGATGTCTTCCTGGATGGTCTTGACGTGGTTCAGGCGGTAGTGCTCGCCGTCCTGCACCATCTTCTTGCAGAACTCGTAGTCGCCCATCGCGATCTTCACGAACAGGACCAAGATGTCCATGATGACCTTGTACGCCCTCTTGAGCTCGTCCAGCGCCTCCTCGTTCTTCATGTTGGCCGCCCAGTCGATGGCCGTCTTGCGGTAGAACTTGGTCTTGTAATCGATCTTGGCCCGCTTCTCCACCAGGAATTTGATGGCCTCCGGCTGGTTCGCCTTGGCGGCCTCGGAGAGCGCCGTCTTGCCGCGGCAGGTCTCGTAGTTCACAAAGTCGCTCATGAAGAAGGAGCCGTCCGCGTGCGCCCTGCCGATTAAGAGGGCGAGCATCTCCACGTTGCCGATCTGGGAGGCCTTCGTGAGCGGCGTGTCCCCGAACGGGGTCTCGAAGTCCAGACCCCGGTTCTCGGTCTGCTCCAGCATGAAGTTCACAAGCTAGTGCAAAGGAAAGGAAAGGGAGGAAGGGAGGAGGAAGGGAGGAGGAGGAAGGGAGGAGGAGGAAGGGAGGAGGAGGAAGGGAGGAGGAAGGGAGGAGGAAGGGAGGAGGAAGGGAGGAGGAAGGGAGGAGGAAGGGAGGAGGAAGGGAGAGAGTTAGCGGAGGGGGGGGCGAGCAAAGCGAGCACAAAAGAAGCAGGTCGTTAGTGCGCCGCGCGAGCGAAGCGAGCGCAAGGGAAGGAGGTTATTCGCGCACGAGCGAAGTGAGCTCAAGAGAAGGAGATGTTTGCGCGCGAGCGCAAGAGAAGGAGGTTATTCGCGCACGAGCGAAGTGAGCTCAAAATAAGGAGATGTTTGTGCGCGAGCGCAAGAGAAAGTAGGTTGTTCGCGCACGAGCGAAGTGCGCTCAAGAGAAGAAGTTGTTCGCGCGCGAGCGCAAGAGAAGGAGGTTGTTCGCGCGCGAGCGCAAGAGAAGGAGGTTGTTCGCGCGCGAGCGCAAGAGAAGGAGGTCGTTCGCGCGCGAGCGCAAGAGAAGGAGGTTGTTCGCGCACGAGCGAAGTGAGCTCAAGAGAAGAAGTTGTTCGCGCGCTCGCTTAAGTGTTGGTGCACCGCTGCTGCTAGCTCTTTTTTGCGCTCGCTTCGCTCGCGGCTGCTCACCTTCACCTCGCCCTTCTCGATCGCCCACATGAGCGCGTTGCTCTGGTGGTTCTCGCAGCACACGAGCTGTCTCTTGCCGCCGTCGTCCTTCGCGAACCAGGCGCGGACCTGTCGCAGGCACACCTGGGGCGAGCGAAGCGAGCAAAGAAAGTTAGTCGCAATGGGTGGTAGGGAAGGAGGGGGGGTGGGGGCGCACCTTGGACTTGTTGCCGCAGGGGACCCGGCGGTTCCGGCACACCTGCGTGTGCTCCTCCTGGTCCTCGAAACGCACGACCTCGGCGCACTTGTTCACGCACTCCACGATGCGCTTCGGGCACGCCGACGTCATGTGCGTGAACTGCTCCGCGAAGGACACCAGCGAGCCGCAGCCAAGAGGACACAGCAGGAGCTGGGGGAAGGGGGGGGGGGTTAGGGTTGGGGTTGGAGGGGAGCGGACAGCAAGCGCGCCAACGACAGACGCCAATAGCCGACGCTCGCGCGGGGCACCAACAACAGACCGCGCGGGGCGCCACCATCCAACGCTCGCACGGGGCGCCAACAACATCCTCCTTTGGCGCTCGTTTCGCTTGCGCCTGTTGCAAAAACGCGTACCTTGCCGCCAGCCAGGTGCCGCTTCTCGCAGACCGTCGCCTGGTGCTCCTTCATCTCCATCACACGCATCTTCTCGCCACAACCGAGAGAACAGTAGCGGATCACGGCCGGGCACTCCAAGATGCGGTGGTCAGACTGCGTCTCGGCCACGATCTCGAGCCCGCAGTCGCACACGATGATGCGCTTGTCGCACTCGTTGTCGAGGTGGTTGGGCATGTCCTTCGCAACGACGAGCTTGTCGCACAGCTCGCAATTGACCTTGCGCGTGCCGCACTCCTGGTCCCGCAGCGTGCCGTCCAGGTGGCCCTCGAGCTCGTCCGCGAAGAGGCTGTTGTCGCCGCAGCCGGGGCACGTCACGATGCGCTTGGGGCACTCGAACTTCAGGTGATCGTCGAAGTTGCCCACCTTGAGGTCGGCGCCGCAGCCCTGGGGGCAGCGAGACACGGCCAGAGGACAGTCGGTCACGAGGTGCTTGTCCAGCTTGGGCAGGGGCATAGACAGGCCGCAGCTGCCGCAGTACACGTCCCGCAGCGGGCAGTGGTTCTCCATGTGGTCCAGCAGGTCCTCGGCGGCCATCGTGCACGCGCACTTCTCGCACATGACCTCCCGCTTCCCGCACTGGTCGCGCTCGTGTACCTCCCGGCCCCGCTCCAGCACCCGCTGGCCGCACCCGAGGCGGCACATGACCGCGCGGAGCGGGCACTGGGGGGGGGGGGAGGGGGGGGGGG
>BRYB01000615.1:11575-25723 GCA_030267505.1 Tetraparma gracilis | reverse complement strand
GGGGGGGGATCCTGCAGGGGGGAGCAGGTCGGAGGCGTACCTGGTTGGCAACCAACGCATGTAAAGTATTCCGCCACGCGAGGCAGCGAATTTGAGTCAGGTGAAGCCGGAGGAGGCCCCTTCTTGCCCATCTTGTCGGGATGGGGGGATGGAGGGTGGTGGGTGGGGAGGCAAGATCGACGGGGCACAGTTCCACACGACGGAGAGTTACTACCGAAAGAGAAGTTCATAACCCCGTGCCCCAGTGGGTTTACTGAGGGAAGCGAACTTGCGATGGCAACAACGTCGGCGTGGACACCAGCTTTTGCTGTTAGCCGAGGGATCAACTCGCCTGCGAAGACGTTACTCGGGCAGGTTGAAGAGGAAGCTGCCGACCAAAGATATGCACGTTGGCACGAGTGCTCGGGCACGAAGGGGAATCGCTAAGGGCGCCCGCGCGGCGCGCGCAAAGCGAGAGTGAGGCGATGGGCACGCGTGCGGGCCACATCAGGTAGATGCTGGCTGGGAAGACCCAACCTCCTCGCTCGTTAACCCCCCCCCCCCCAAAGCACCAAACCCCACCAGCCCGTCCCACCGTACTCCGCGTTTGGCAGCTGCGTGGCGCTACCCCCCTCTCCCCCCCACCCCCCCCCCCAACCCCCCCCCCACCCCCCCCGCCCTTGCCCCCCCCCCCCCCCCGCCCCCCCCCGCCCCCCCCCCCTCCCCTCCCCTCCCTAAATGGACTCTTCTGTGGAGAACTCCCTCGATGCTGGCTCCGACCACGATGATGACGACGACTCCGAGGTGGTCCACAAAGAGATCGAGGTCTTCCAGGAGGATTCGACCGCTCTCCAGATGGCTCAGGAGGAGGAGCGCATGCTGCGAGACCTGATGGACAAGCAGCGCGCGTCTATGGGGCTGGACCGGGACTCAATGCTGGACGACGCCATCCGGATCCTGGACAAGGTGGAGGTCGAGCGGCACAACGACCACGGGAAGCCCTGGAAGCCGCCGCCCCCCGTCACTTATAGCACGGAGTACTGGAAGAACTGGCGCGCCCGGGTGTCTGTGGACAAGAGCAATGCGGAGACGCCGGAGGAGATCGAGGTGCGGGAGAAGCAGCAGGCAGCGGAGCGCAGGCGCAACCGTCCACCTGTGCGCGCCCCTCTCCCTACCCAGTTCGACCGGCGCGGCAAGAAGACTGCCCCCGTGGCCAACTTCAGTCAGCCCTTCTACAACGAGTTGGCGGACCCGCGGGTGAAGCCGAAGAAGGCTGCGCGGCGGCGGGCCGAGGAGGACGGCCGGGCCCTGAAGGAGGTAAAGCAGATGATGCGAACATTTGGCGTCGACGAGACGAAGTACCCTGCGACCTCCGACTCTCTGTCGGCCGCCGTCGCAACGGCAACGGAAATGCCCCCGCGCAAGAACCTGGACCGCGCCATCGGGTTCTCCACCGGCACGCGCGAGGACTGGAACAAGGTGATATCCGTCGGGAAGCAGCCGTACGGCAACCAGAGCGGCAAGGGCAACGCGCCGCCGACCCAGTACAACCTGCAGGAGGCGCTCAAGACGACCCTCCCGAAGGCTCCCCGCACAGTGATGATGGGCCGGCCTTCCGACAAGCTGTCCCAGAGCAAGACGCCCGGCGCCGTGTACGCACGCGAGCGCAAAGCGCGCGAGCAAAGCGAGCGCAAAACAGAGCTAGAGCTGCCCGACGAGCGACGCCAACAGCGACGCCGACGGCGGAAGGAGCGGGAGGTGTTCCTTTGTACTTGTTAAGCGAGACGAAGACAGCGCTGCTGCTGCTGCTGCTGCTGCTCTCCTGCGGCAGAAGCGGGTCGCGCCTTGGGTTGCAGGGAGCGCGAGCGAAGCGAGCGAGAAGAAGAAAGCGCGAGCGAAGCGAGGGAGCGCGAGCGAAGCGAGGGAGCGCGAGCGAAGCGAGCGAGAAGAAGAAAGCGCTGCTGCTGCTGCTGCTGCTCTCCTGCGGCAGAAGCGGGTCGCGCCTTGGGTTGGAGGGGTCGCGAGCGAAGCGAGCGAGAAGAAGAAAACGCTGCTGCAGCGCTGCCGCACTGCCCTTCTGCGGCAGAAGCGGGTCGCGCCTTGGGTTGTCGGGGGAGACCCCCCGAACCCCCCCTAAGGCCGGCGAGAACGCACATGTGCTCGGCCGCACAGGGTTCGGGGAACGGACGCTTCGCTCCCGCGGCGCACAATGTCCTCTTCCTTTGTGCCCCCCCCCACCCCTTCCCCACCCCTCCCCCCCTCCCCCCTCACCCCCCCCCCCAGGTACGACCCCAAGATCAACGCCCTCTCCTCCAAGCAACCCGTGCGCAACATCGAGTTCTCCTCGAATCCTCGCTTCAAGGAGAGCAAGGAGCCCAAGAACGGGGAGTTCGGGGCTGAGCCCGGGCCGACGACGTACCGCATCAAGACGACGCCGATTCTGGACCACGGGGTGCGGCGGTTCGACGGCCTGAAGGAGTTCGACGGCGGCGAGGAGCAGCAAGCTCCGAACCTGCGCGCGATGCGTAACTTCGGGCACGGCTGCAACCTGCAGGAGCACATCCTGTGCGTGTCGCGCGAAGCGCCATCGTTGAGGTTCCCCAACAACCCTAACCCGCCACTAACCCCTCGTGCAGCTACGGCCAGTGCCTGGACGGCAAATGCTCCACGCGCGGCTTCTGGGAGAAGCGGAACAAGGTCAAGATTGGCTACTGGCGGGGCAAGAAGAAGAACCTGAAGGTTGCGGGGGAGGAGAAGAAGGACTCCGAGAAGACCGCGCTCCACTTCGCGACGATCTACCGGGACTACAACCTCGTGCACAAGCTGTGCATGGATGGCCTGGATGTTGATGCGGTGGATGAAGACGGCAAGACCCCCCTGCACATTGCGTGCGAGAAGGGGCTGGCGCGCATCACCGAGCGGCTGCTCAACAACGAGAAGTACGTGCGCGGGCGGGCGGGCGGGCGGGCGGGCGGGCGGGCGGGCGGGCGGGCGGGCGGGCGGGCGGGCGGAGGATGATGAGCAAGCGGGGGTTGTCGAGATCTCCTACCCCCCTAACCCCCATCCCCAGGTACCCCATGGTCGTCAAGGTGGGCTACGTGTCGAAGCGGCAGAACCCACTCATCGACGAGCAGGACAAGGACGGCCACACCCCGCTCCACCTGGCCTCTATTGGCGCCCACCGGTCCTGCTGCGCGCTCCTGATTGACGCGGGAGCCAACCCAGACATCCTCAACGACAAGCAGATGACGGCGCTCGACGTCGCCGGCACCCAGGCGCTGTTCCAGGCGCTAGAGTACTACTCGGAGATGTCCATGGCGCGCGCGAGGACGGACAGCATCAACATGGCGACGGCGGCGAAGGGGCGCATCGCGGGGGAGCACGGGCGGGAGAAAGACCGCCGGCTCTTCAAGACCTCCCAGGCCAGGGAGCGCATGATGACCTTGGAAATGGGCAACATCACCCAGCGCGGCAGGACTATGATACAGACAGAGAAGAGCTTCGTAGAAGAGAACAGCGGAGCGTAGGTCTGTTGTCAGAAAGTTGCGCGTCCTCATTAAGGAAGTCGAAGTTAAGCTAACTAAGTAACTCCTAGCACGTGATTACTATTAAAGTAAAATCGATCTAGGATCGAGAGGCCGCTGGGTGCATGAGTCAGGTCTGTCCTGTGAGTGTGGAAAGTTGGAGGAGCGCGCACGTGGGTCGGGCGTATGCATCCTGTTTTCGTTTTTTCGTGATCCGTTTCTGTTCGCGATCGTGTTCCCGCTGAGCTTTCTCCTTCTTCTCGGTTTCGTCTTTTCTGGCGAGCTTGCGCGTCGCCTCCTCATCTAGTGGTTGCTCGGTGAGCAGCCACTCGTCCCAATCGTTAGCTCTCTGCTGCTCGGCAGAGGGCTTCTCCGGCGTCGCTGGTCTGATCTTGTATTCAACTTGCTCGTCCGGGTCTCGGTAGTTGTAGTGGAACTTCGCCGCCTTCACCACGAAGTCCCTCCAGGCGTCCCGGTGCTCCGCGATCCGTTTCAGGAAGTCGAAGATGGATCGAGAGGCCGCTGGGTGCATGGTTATGCGCACGTGGCTAAGCCTTCCCGCAAATGGGAGCCTTTTTAAAGCATTTGGACATTATATATTTTTATACTATCTAAAAAGTAGCTTATCTATAATCTAAACGTTTTTTGATTAACAAAAAGCATGTTTGTTGTCACAATATCCACAAAAACAATATTTTGGACTTGATTTTTTTCATCTGTGCTATTTAGACTTTGTTAACGCAGAAATTCGTACTAGATTGTCATCAAACTAAAAATACAGAAAGTAAATCTACAAAAACCTGTGAGCTGCTGTTTATGCTTATTTGATCATCTATGCATATGGTATATCCATGAATTAAATTCTAGAGAAAAATCGGAGCGGTTCTTGACTCCGCCCGCCGAGACGGCCTGGATCGCCCTCTTTTGGCGACCGTGCTGGGTGCCAGCGCGCCTCCCGAGGGAGCGCGACGCCGCGTCGCGCCCCCGCAGCACCCCCTGAGCGAGCCTGAGGCTGTGGGACCCCGGCAGGTGCGATTGGACAGGTCCAGAAAATCGAGCTGTTCTTGACTCCGCCCGCCCAGACGACCTGGCTCGGGGAGCGAGGGGGCCGTCAGCCCGGGGCCGGGGGGGCGGGGGGGTTGTAAAACTCGCTGAGGTGCAAACGTGAGGTCTAGTAGTCCTCCAGTCTCCGGCCAGGAGGAACCCCGGCTGTCCTCAGGGGCACCAGAGATGGTGCTGCCGATTTGGTGTGTTGGAGGAGAGGGGGCAATAGGCAAGCTGTTGAGGGCGAAAACGAAACAAGAACTGAAGCAACTGGGTGCTACTGGGTGCGGAGACGACCTCGGCACAACGACGCCGCACTTGAACTCGAGGATCTCAAGCAGGGAACAGCCCGGCGAACTCCATGATGATCCTCCTGCTTGCACCGCACGGGTCACCGGTGTGGTTGTAGTAGTGGCTCTGGGCGTGCTTGAGGCTGGAGAGAAACGCAGTGCGTGCGGCGATGCGCTCGTCCTTGGACTTCCTCTTCAGGTAGGCGAGGATGGCGACGGGGTTGGCGCCGCTGGCGGAGAGCGAGGGAGGGAGCAGCGAGGTGCAGCCAGCGAAGGCGTTGGCTCCGATGGACGTCACGTGCGCGAGGTCGCAGTCGACGGTGGTCATGCCGGTGCAGCCGTGGAACGTGCCGTAGGGGATCACCGTCATGGAGGCAGGCCACCCCTTCATCGACTGCAGCAAGGTGCAACCCCAGAAGCAAGCCTCGCCCATCTCCTCGCAGCCCAAGCCCTCGATGGTGCGCAGGTCCTGGCACTCGGCGAAGGCGTAGCTGCCGATCTTCCTCACATCCTCCATCCCCAGCAGGATGATGATGCCAGACCCCTCGAACGCGCCCTCCCCGATGGTCATGATGACCGAGCCCTTGAGGAAGCTGAGGTTGGTGAGGCCCTTGCAGCCGGAGAACGCGTACCGCTTGATCTCCGTGACCCCGTCGGCGACGGTCACGTGGGTGACCTCCTCGTCCCCCATGAACTCCATCGCCCTGCCCGTGCACACGACGGCCTTCGACATATCAGAAGATCAGGGAGGGAGGGTAGCCGAGGGTGTCGACGCAGTTGAGGGGGAGGCGAGCCGCGGCACTCAGAGGCGGGTAGGGGGTGCGAGGTAGCGTGCACGCAGGGGCGAGGTCTGGCGTGCCCGGGGGAGACGGTGTGGAGCAGAAGGAGGAGGAAGGGCGGAGGGAGGGGGGCGAGGTGCTCGGGCCGCCAGCATTTCACTCAGACACCCGTCCGCGACCCCCCCCCCCCCCCTACCCCCTTCCCAGCACCCCTCGCCCCCCTCTCCTCGCTCCTCCTTCCCGTCCTCCCACTCCCCCTCCCCCCAGCTCGTGTCCGGCTCCTCGAAGGCGAGCCCCTTCGGCGTGATGAATTCCCTCCTCTCACAGCTCGCGACAGAGCGGGAGTCGCGCAAGCGCCCCGCAGACGGCTCCCCCCCCGCTCGACCAGCGCCACCTCCCCCTCGCCCCCCCCCCGCCTCCTCATCCTCCACCAAGCCCTCTACCAAGCCCCCCTCCACGCCCTCCTCGGTCGTGGTGGACCTGTGCGACGACTCCGAGTCGGACTCGGAGGCTGCCTCCCTCGCTCTGGCTCGCAAGCTCTCCTCCCCCCCTTCATCCGACGACGCCGCCTCCCTGGCCCTGGCGCGCGAGCTGCAGCAGCAGGACGCGCAGCAGGGCGCCGCCTCCCTCGCTGCCTCGCTCACGCTCGCGCGCCAGCTCCAGCAGCAGAGCGCGCCCCCCGGCTCCTCCCCCGGCTCCTTCCGCGTCACCTTGACCCCCGGCTCCGCCGCGTACTTCTCCGAGCTGCGCCGCCAGTCGGACCAGCACCGCCGGCAGTGCGAGGGCCCGCCCTCCGCCGAGCCGTACATCGTGACCTCCCCGGACGGCACGAAGCAGCGGCTGCGCGGCGCCTCCCAGGGCTGGCTCGAAAATTCCCCCGTCGTCTCCAGCTCCGACCTCGACGCCCTCGCGCAGCTCGCGGACCTCGGCTGCCCGCCCCCCCCCGGCGGCCGCGTCTGCGCCAACCCCGCCAACCGCCTCCTCCTCCTGCTGCTCTGCTCGTGGCGGCAGCACGTGCGCAACACGCGGCTGGAGACGCAGGCCCCCGGCTCGACCAAGTGGAGCAGCTGCTCGATCTGCACGAGCGAGATGACGTGGCTGGGGCGCAAGGCGGAGAAGAAGGGGATCATCCCCATGGTCGCGACCACGTCCACCGCCGTGGACTCGATCGAGTCCCTGCTGGAGCTGGGCGCGGCCGCCACGTCCGCCTCCTTCGCGATGCTCGTGTGGATGCGGCTGAACCGCGCGGGCGGGATGGGGGAGGGTGGGATCCTGTCGACGGCCGCGATTGCTGTATTTGAGCGCCACCTGAAGAAGGCGAAGGTGCGCCCGCTATACTTCTCTCCCTCGTTGCTCCCCACCCCGCTAACTCCTCTCCCGCCCCAGGAGACGGACAAGGCGAGGCGCGAGAGGCTGGGCCCGGACCACGAGGCCATCATCGCGCGCGGGGGCGACGCGGCGAAGAAGCGCTCCGGACTTCCGAACTTTGGGAATAGTCCTTTCGGGTTCGTCATGAGGGCGATGGTGACCAGGTCCCCCATCAACCCCGACCTCCGGCACGCGGTCCTCGCTCGCGCGCACCTCCCTTAGGAACACAAGATAACGCAGTTTTTAGTTCAACCGAACGTCGCTTCCTCCGTTTCCACCCCCCCCTTGTAATCCTCATCTCCCTCCTCCCCCCCCCCACCGCCCCCCTCCCCCACCTCTCCGTCGACCTCGCTCGCCAAGGCCGCCTCAGCCGCCTCGATTTCGTCCCTCAGCTCGTCGTCCTCCTCGCCCTCCTCGCCCTCCTCGTCCTCAGCAGCCAGCGCGCGCCTCTCGTCCGCGTCCGCGGCGAAGCCCATCATGTCCAGGTGCCCCTCGAACTTGTTCTGCTTCTTGACGCCCCTGTAGCCGCGCCCCTTGTTCTCCTTGCTGCTCTTCATTGCCGCCTTCTTCTTGGCGCGGCGGCTCTTCTTCTTCTCCACGGCGGACTGCTGCGCCTCCTCCTCCGTCTCCGCGGCGGCGTCGGCGCCCCCGCTCTTGGTCTTGCGCACGAGCACGACGTCGGGCATGTCGAAGGACGCGATGAAGTTGTCCTTGATGGACTCCTCGTCGTAGACGCTCGTGGTCAGGTCGTAGCCCTCCACGACGTCGCCGACCTGCAGGAGCCTCCCGAGGTGCGAGACGCACATGAGCACCTCGTCGTTGACGCCGTAGTCGCTCTCCCTCGCGACCATGACGTCCGCGAGCGCGAACTTCTCGTCGTCCTCCTCCCCCCCCCGCCCGGACGCGCCGCACTGGTCCACGTCCATCACCACGAACTTGGTCAGCTGCTTCGCGGACAGCAGGACGGTGAAGCCCTGTCGAGGAGAGAGGGTGGGAGGGTGGGAGGGTGGGGGGGGTGAGGGGGGGGGGGCTCATATAGGGTTTGCCGCGCCAGTCCAAGTAGGACCCGAAGCGAGTGCCAAAGTGGTGCCCTAATGCGGCGGAAGCGGGCTGCTTCGCTCGGGGGTTGTCGGGGGGAGACCCCCCGAACCCCCCCTGCGGCCGGCGAGGCGGAGTGTGCGCGGTTCCCCCCCTCTTCGTTGTTGCCGTTCGGTGCTTGTCGGGGGGAGACCCTCCGAACCCCGGCGTAAAGCCGACCCGCCTCGCGCGACGTAAAACCGCACCCGCCCCCCAGACTCACACCCGCCCCCCAGACTCGCACCCGCCCTCCAGACTCGCAGACTCGTGCGGCGCTCGCTTCTCTCGCGCGGCGTAAAACCGCACCCGCCCCCCAGACTCACTCCCGCCCTCCAGACTCGCAGACTCAGTGTGGCGCTCGCTTCGCTCGCGCGGCGGGCTCACCTTCTCGCCCTTCCAGAAGTTGTCCTGTGACAGCTCGCACAGGAGGTTGGATATGTTGGCGTCTCTCCGCGGCGCCGCGGCCACCATCTTGACGTTGGACGAGATTCGCGAGACCAGCGCCAGCTGCCCCTTGAGGAAGCCGGCGGCGGACGTCGAGCCCCGCTTGTCGCAGATCACCAGGTCGTCCCTCTCCAGCGGCACCACGTCGCACACGAACGTGGTCTTGAGGTTGGCGCTGTTGCTGTGCGAGTCCGCGGACACCAGCTTGCGCGTCACCTGGCGAGCGGAGAGTTAGCGTGCATGGAGGGGAGGGCTCCTTCGCTCGCCCGCTTCATTGCGGAACGGAAGAGCGGGGCTGCACCTGCTCACCTTGACGCGCGTGGGGGACACCCGCGAGATGAACGAGCTGAACGACTGCGCGTCGTGCAGCGTGTTGAAGTAGAAGTCGAAGCCGAACCTGCGCAGAAGTAGAGGTTAGGGTTCTGCGCGTGCTCGCGAGCTTCCAGGAGGAGAGGGTGACGGTGACGTGCGTGAAGTGGGGGGGCGTCTGAAGCGAGGCGAGCGAAGGCCTTTTCGCTCGCCTCCCTTCGCTCGCCTCGCTTCGCTCGCCTCGCTTCGCTCGCCTCCCTTCCCCCCCGCCGCTTCGCTCCCCTCCCTCCCCCCCCCCCGCTTCGCTCGCCTCACCTGGTGATGTCGAGGGAGACCACGCGGCGGCGCAGCTCCTTGGACTTGGCCAGCGCCATCTCCACCCTCCTGAGGTTCCGCTGCCCCTCGTCCTGCCGCTTCTCCCTCAGCTGCACGATGGCCATCCACATCTGGTTCTGGAACTCGCGCGAGCAGTCCTCGCACTGCCGGTTGCGCTCCACGAACGTGAGCAGGACGCGCTGCTGCACGCTCACGGCGGCCGTGAGCAGCTCCGCGCGCACGGTGAGCTTGAGCTTGTACCGCTTGGAGTGCGGCTCGGTCCAGACCCACGAGGAGTCGAGCAGCGACACCTTGGAGAGGCCAGAGGTGGCGGGCAGCGCGCCGTGGTTGGAGAAGGCGCTGATCTGCTTCAGGCACAGGCTCATCAGCTCCGCGCTCTCGGGCTCCATCGCCGCGTAGTGCTTGCTGTCCCTGCTAGCGCCCTGCTGGAACCTCAGGCACCGCTTGCACCGGCACACCTCGAGCGAGCCTGAGTTCAGCACGGTGGCGAGGTCGAACTGCTGCGCCAGGCAGGACGCGCACTGCGCCGCCGCGTTGGGCGCGATGGACACGCCGCACGTGCAGCACAGGATGTTGGACAAAGCAGACATGGGGCAAGGGAAGGGAGGGGCGAGTCCTGGAGAGGGCGTAGGAGTCCTGGAAGAGGCGCGGAGCCGCGGAGCCGAGGGGGGTGACAGTGGGGCCGATGGAAATCAGGGAGGCAGGGCTTTCGGCAGAGGCACGAGGGGAGCAGGTCCGGGGAGTGGGAGGACGCGGCGGGGTGTCTGTGTGTGTGTGTGGGGATGAGACAAGGAATCCAGCTCGTCGTCAGCCCTCCTCGCTGCCTTGACGGCTGCGCCTCCCTCGTCGCCTCTTCAAAAAACGCGACCCTACCCTCCATACCCCCTCTTTCCCGCTCCGTACCTCTCTCCACCCGCCCACCACCAGGGCCAGTCACAGACTCCGCCCGGCCCTCGCCCCTTCCGCTCCCGCCCCACACCCCCAATTTGTTTCGAAGTTGCCCGCCCCCTTCCCTCGCCTCCTCTACCTCCTACCACCCCTCCAATGGCCCTCCCCCTCGCCAACCCCGTCGAGCCCACCCTGACCGAGAAGGAGAAGCGCGCTGTGAAGCTATTCCGTGAGTCGCCTCCCGCAACCCCCCCCCCTCCCCTCACCCCCCCCCTCACCCCCCCCCCTCCCCCCCCCCTCCTCAGTCGGCCGCTTCGACTCCGCCGCGCAGTCGTCCGCGACCTCCATGGCGCTGCTGTACGGGCTGTCCGCGCTGCTGTCCACGTACGGGCTGCGCCACATCTCGCAGCTGTCCGCCCTGGAGAGCATCACCGAGAAGGAGCGCGCCTGGGTCGTGCGGGCCCTGGGCAGCGAGCCCGAGGGCCGCCGCTACTGGAACGGCCGGGCCGACCCGTGGGCGAAGGGCCCGGGCCCGGTCACGGGCACGTCCCGCCAGAACCACGGCCGCAAGAACGTCATCAACAAGTTCCCGTTCGCCGACGCCAAGGCCAGCGCGGCGAGGGTCGTGCGCAGGGGCGTGCCGGTGCCGCAGCCGGAGCAGCCCAGGCCCGTCTACAAGGCCATGAACGACTTCGGCGTGCCGCCCCTCTTTTCCCTGAACCCCATGACCCGCTCCAAGGTGGTGCAGAAGACCTTCGCGGAGGTGAGCCGCGCGCGAGCTAGCGGCAGCGGCACCGACGACGTCCTCCTCTTGTGCTCGCGCTAGCAGCAGCGGCGCACTGAAAACGTCCTCCTCTTGTGCTTGCGTCGCTCGCCCCCCCCCCACCCTCACCCCCCCCCCCACCTCAGTACAACTTCTCGGCGCACGGGCTGGCGAAGCGCGACGTGGAGGAGGCGCTGAAGCACGCGGGCGCGATCTCTGAGAGGCACGGCGGGCGCGTGCAGTACGTGCGCGAGCGCGACAAAGAGCTAGCAGCAGCGGCGTGCCAGCAACCCCCTTCTTTTGAGCGAGCACAAAGAAGCGACAAGCGCGGAGCTTCTACGGCGGAAGCGGGCCGCATCAGGGCTGTCGGGGGGAGACCCCCCGAACCCCCCCTACTGCCGGCGAGGTCGCATGTGCGCTCGGCTGCACATGCGCTCGGCTGCACGTGTGTTCGGCCAAACGCGTGCGGGAGACAGGCTGGGGTAAATTGTGCGAAGCCCAAAACGCACCACTAACTCTTCCTTCCTGCTCGCCTCGCTCGCCGCTGCTGCTCCCATGGTATGCTGCTGCTGCTCCCATGGTATGCTGCTGCTGCTCCGCAGGTACTCGCTCAATGCGATCATCGAGGGCGGCCGCGACTTCTTCACGTTCGACTCGTGGCTGGACCTGGTGGAGCGCTTCGTGGAGCTCGAGCTGGAGGACGTGGAGGACGAGCAGGGCGAGTTCTTCTCCGAGCCCCCCCCCCTCCCCGTAGACCCCCCCTCCCCCCCTCCCCCCCCGGCCTCCTCCTCCCCCGCCGCCCCCCCGAAGAACCAGGTGGTCGGCGGCAACGTCATCCCGTGGGACGGCAAGGGGACGACGCGCCGCGTCGTCGACGAGAACGGCGTGTCGCAGTTCACCAAGAAGATGCGCAACCCCGCCGACGCGGTCCCGGGCCCCCGCGCCACCAAGCCGCAGGCGCAGATGAGCGTCGCCCAGAGGTGGCAGCTGAACCGGGACTTCGCGCAGAAGCGCGCGGAGAAGGTCGCTCTGGCGAAGGCCGGCGAGCTACCGCCCAAGAAGATGGTGGACGCGCCGCCCTCCCACCAGGAGAGCGGCTTCTACGGCCGCACGCAGCACGCCGCGCCGGGCCCCCGCCCCAAGCAGAAGATCGCGTGGCGCACGTCCGAGTCCGCCGCCCAGTGCGTGCTCAGCACCCGCCTCCCCCCCCCCCCCTTCTAACCCCATCTTTTCCCAACGCAGGTACGAGCTGCACTCCAAGCAGCTGAAGCAGGCCATCAAGAAGGGGCGGGGCAGCAAGAAGAGCAACAACTCGGTGAACTACGCCAACCAGAGCAACATCACCGACTCCTCCGACGGGCGCAGCACCGTACGTTCCGCCCCCCCCGACCGCGCGAGCGAAGCGAGCGAAAAAATGAGCCAGGGCTGCCCAACGACCTTCATGCTCGGCTCGGCCGCAGATGCTCGGCTCGGCCGCAGATGCTCGGCTCGGCCGCACAGGGTGCTGAGAGACGGGGGTTGGGGTGGCGCTCGCGCGGCGCCCAAGCGACCTCATTCTTTTGTGCCCGCTTCGCTCGGGGGTTGGGGTGGCGCTCGCGCGGCGCCCAAGCGACCTCATTCTTTTGTGCCCGCTTCGCTCGGGGGTTGGGGTGGCGCTCGCGCGGCGCCCAAGCGGCCTCATTCTTTTGTGCTCACTTCGCTCGGGGGTTGGGGTAGCGCTCGCGCGGCGCCCAAGCGGCCTCATTCTTTTGTGCTCGCTTCGCTTGGGGGTTGGGGCGGCGCCCAAGCGACCTCATTCTTTTGTGCTCGCTTCGCTCACCCCCCCCCGCCTCCCTCCCCTGACTCTCGCTCGCGCGCAGCCGATCCGCGGCGACTGGGTGACCCGCACCGAGCGGCAGCGCGCTGAGGCCGGCAACGCGGTGAAGCTGGCCGACAACTTCCTGAACTCGTCCCTCGCCGCCGGGCTCGACACCTCGTCCGGCGCGAGCGCGAGCACCGACACCGACGACTCCTACCGGCGCAAGCTCGCGAGCGCCACCGACCCGTCCCTCGAGGCCCAGCTCCACCTCACCCCCCCCTCCTCCAACGTGGGCCGCAACGCGCGCCCGCCGCGGCAGAGCTCTGCCCGCCCGCCCCTCGCCGGCTGGATCGGCGACTACTCCGCGTCCGCCAACGTGAGCCGAGCGAAGCGAGGGGAAGGGACGAGGAGGAGAGAGGGGTTCGATGATGACATATAAAACGCGCACAGCACTTACTATAATGCGAGTGGCAGGATCGGCAACCACCGCTATGCGCAAACCCCAGATTCGAAAAAGGGTGCGCAATGATGAAGCAATGAGAACTCCCCCTCCCGCCTCCCCTCCCCTCCCCCCCCCCCCCCTCTAACTCTTCGTTTGACTCGATTCGTTCCCAGGACATGTTCGCGAGCAAGGTGAGCTCTACCCCGTCCCACAACCCGAGGCAAACCAGCCCAAGCCACTAACTCTCTTCTCTCGCTCGCTTCGCTTCGCTTCGCTCGCTCGCTCCGCTCCGCTCTGCTCCGCTCCGCTCCGCTCGCTCGCTCCGCTCCGCTCGCAGATGAAGCCGCCCACCGTGGGCGGCTGGAGGACGGGCGCCGGGACGGACACGAGCGGGACGACGACCAACACGAGCGGCAGCGGCGCGGAGACGTCTACGGGCGGCTCGTCCTGGAACTTCGAGAAGATCGTCGCGAAGGACGACACCGTGAGCGGGAGCGAGATCGGGATGAGCGGGCCGGACACGACCAGCGGCGCTGACACCAGCAGCGGCTTGGACATCGGCACCGGGAGCAGCGGGACCCCCAACGTGTCCAAGATCGGGGGCGGCAGCGAGAGCGGGGGCGGGAGCAGCGTGGCGAGCAGCGAGGTCTACACCAGGGACGTGCTGGCTGGAGATTCCCCTGGCAGCGTGAGCGGCGGCGGGGGGGACACGGGGGGTAGTGCCAGCGGGGCCCTCTCCCCGGAGAGCTTGTAGGACTGCGCCTCATAATAATCGCCGAGGAGATTCGTCACAACCTGCCGCCTTCATCCATCTCGTACCGCCCCCCCATCCCGACACGTGCCGCATCGACTGCGCAACTGGAGTCGTCACCAGCTCGGCTCCGTGCAGACCAACCTTGTCGACTCGCCACATTTCCCTAAACACCAACGTAAGATACTTGCTCTCCCGCTCCCACCGCTTCTAGCCCCCTCCCCCTCTCAATCACGTGTTTTCCAGTTTTAGGTGCGCTCGTCCCCCCTGTTGCCCCAGTCGGGCTCGGTTCACAGGGACTTTTGTTGGAGAGAACCTTGGCCTCTCTCCAACCTCCACCATCCCCTTCCAGCCCC